>JAUJYZ010001239.1:27023-84523 GCA_033675265.1 Actinostola sp. cb2023 | reverse complement strand
CGAAGCGGAGGGTGCAAATGGTACTACAAGGGCCACAAATAAACAATATGTCCTCCAAAAGTCACATTATTACCATTATCGTCAATATATAAGGCCAAATACAACAAAAAATAGGAGTTATTAATATAATAGCCAAAATAAATCTTCATTTAAAAAATGAGCAACAGGGCTGCAAATGCGTTTTCGGCCCGCTAAATTTAATTTCCGCCCGCTGATCATAACGCGTGTTTTCTAGAGGGCAGTTTGTTGTTTGGCCTTATATATTGACGATAATTGCAAGTAACTCCATACCTCATTTGCTTGGAAACATGAGATTCTGTGAATTCTACAATAATGGCAATACTGCAATATAACTCCTCCCAAATTATTAATTGTAGGTACAAAATCATGCCATACAGAGGTCATCGACTTCAAATCTAAAGCTTGAAAAGAGTAACATATTATACATTGCAATCATGTCAGGCGAAAATGGATGGTTGGTTCATTGGCTGAGTTACTCCACCACTGTATCTTCTACAGAAGTCTGGATCTCAGTATTGTAGTCAAGGATGGTTTCTGGAACCGTTAACCGACTTAAGACCACATTAGTATACACAATACGGCAATAAAACAGTTCAGTTACTATATATAGTTCCGTATTAAGTACGAAGTTGTATATATATACATAGCGATCAGCTGTCCAAGGAGGTTATGCTATGCATGTGGACATGTGTATCCCAATAATAATCAAATAAATAATAGTAACCTTACCTAAATTCAAACGTTTCTGTGCGTCTTTATATTCCTGATCTATCTATTGGATTGGAGTTGATGATTAGATGTACGATGGATGGATGCACATGGTTGGATATTTGCATAGATGGAAGCATGGCCATGATGGGTAGATAGATAAGTAAATGAAATGCATGGATTGATTGATTGGTAGGTTGGGAGGATATAGATGGATGCATGGATGGATACATGGATCAATGAATGGATGGATGGATATGCATAAATACATTCATGCATGGTTGGATGGTTGGATGGAAGGATGGATGGATGCATGGATGGATGGATGCATGGATGGATGGATGCATGGTCGTTGGATGTATGGATGTATGGATGGATGGATGGATGGATGGATGGATGGATGGATGGATGGATGGATGGATGGATGGATGGATGGATGGATGGATGGATGGATGGATGGATGGATGGATGGATGGATGGATGGATGGATGGATGGATGGATGGATGGATGGATGGATGGATGGATGGATGGATGGATGGATGGATGGATGGATGGATGGATAAATACATTCATGCATGGTTGGATCGAAGGATGGATGGATGCATGCATGGATGAATGGATGAATGGATGAATGGATGAATGGATGAATGGATGAATGGATGAATGGATGAATGGATGAATGGATGAATGGATGAATGGATGAATGGATGAATGGATGAATGGATGAATGGATGAATGGATGAATGGATGAATGGATGAATGGATGAATGGATGAATGGATGAATGGATGAATGGATGAATGGATGAATGGATGAATGGATGAATGGATGAATGGATGAATGGATGAATGGATGAATGGATGAATGGATGAATGGATGAATGGATGAATGGATGAATGGATGAATGGATGAATGGATGAATGGATGGATGGATGGATGGATGGATGAATGGATGAATGGATGAATGGATGAATGGATGAATGGATGAATGGATGAATGGATGAATGGATGAATGGATGAATGGATGAATGGATGAATGGATGAATGGATGAATGAATGGATGAATGGATGAATGGATGAATGGATGAATGGATGAATGGATGAATGGATGAATGGATGAATGGATGAATGGATGAATGGATGAATGGATGAATGGATGAATGGATGAATGGATGAATGGATGAATGGATGAATGGATGAATGGATGAATGGATGAATGGATGAATGGATGAATGGATGAATGGATGAATGGATGAATGGATGAATGGATGAATGGATGATGATGGATGAATGGATGAATGGATGAATGGATGAATGGATGAATGGATGAATGGATGAATGGATGAATGGATGAATGGATGAATGGATGAATGGATGAATGGATGAATGGATGAATGGATGAATGGATGAATGGATGAATGGATGAATGGATGAATGGATGAATGGATGAATGGATGGATGAATGGATGAATGGATGAATGGATGGATGAATGGATGAATGGATGAATGGATGAATGGATGAATGAATGGATGAATGGATGAATGGATGAATGGATGAATGGATGAATGGATGGATGAATGGATGAATGGATGAATGGATGAATGGATGAATGGATGAATGGATGAATGGATGAATGGATGAATGGATGAATGGATGGATGGATGGATATGCATAAATACATTCGTGCATGGTTGGATGGAAGGATGGATGTATGTATGTATGTATGGATGGATGGATGGATGGATGGATGGATGGATGGATGGATGGATGGATGGATGGATGGATGGATGGATGGATGGATGGATGGATGGATGGATGGATGGATGGATGGATGGATGGATGGATGGATGGATGGATGGATGGATGGATGGATGGATGGATGGATGGATGGATGGATGGATGGATGGATGGATGGATGGATGGATGGATGGATGGATGGATGGATGGATGGATGGATGGATGGATGGATGGATGGATGGATGGATGGATGGATGGATGGATGGATGGATGGATGGATGGATGGATTGAGATATATATATAGATAAATGCATGGATGGGTTGGTAGGTTAGTAGGATATCGATAGATGGATAATAAAAGTCTGATGTCTCGATGGATTGATTGTTGCATGGGCCAGTGGATCCTATGGATGAATAAACAGATAAACAGTTCATTGGATGACATGACGAATGGATTAATAGAGCGATCTGCATGGATGGATGAAAAAGTGAATGGTTTTCAATGAGAGGGATATAAGTGGATAACAAGATGGAAAAATATACCGGCAACATTTGATAGAATTTCCGGTATTAGAGCAACAATGCGATAACTATCAGCCCCACAGAAGGGTCTTATATACCATGGTCTACTGGAAAGCCATCAAGTGCTATAAGACGTTCTTAAACTGTTATCAGCAGTTTTCGTCTGGCGCAATATAACCCAAGGATCATAGACAACAATTATATCCTGGGTTCGGTTGCTCTAGCCCACTACAAAAAAGTCATGCCGCTTCCGTGTACATTGATCAACCTTCAGTGAGGTTTGCACTTGAGCAGTCTTTGTTTTTCCTACGAACCTTGCAGATCTCTAAAACTCCAGTTTTGAGTTACTGTATTTAGACACGTCGCTATACTCCTCGTCAAAAGACGCTCAGCCTTCGTTCACCTCAATCCAGAGACTGTAGTTAACAAGTACCAGTGGATTTAAAAAAAGAATTATATCAATTGTCTAATGTCTTTTTTTTTTCGCATTCTCAGATCAGGTTGGTATTTGTGAATAATTTACCCTGAATTTTGGCTAAGGCTGAGCAAACGCGTCTTTTTTTTTTCAAGGAGTATAGCGGTGTCTAACAACATGGCCATGGAGTATTAGTAAATTTTCATATATAATGTTGTTTCATATTCACAATGAAGGACTCTCCAGGTATTGTACACGAAATGGAACCCAGCGAGGCTAAGAAAAACATCATTCAAAAAGATGCCCCAGAGCTTCCTGAATCAGAATGTTTTGACCTCGGGAAAATCATTAGATCTATGTTGGATATCCGGCTAAATGAATGAAAAATCCCATGTATAATAAACAAAATGTATAAACTTTTGGTTTGCTCAGCAAGTGGTATAGGTGCGTATTCAAAAATCAAGTCGGGGTTTATTGACCCTGGCAGACTTTTCGCCAACTCAGGTAGTCCAAAAATATAAAATATTATAGGTCCATTTGTGTGGTACCGTAGCACCCCGCCGCATGCTTGGCACCGAGCATAAATATTTTATGTTAGCATGACGTATTTACTATATTTTAAGTTCGGGGTTAAATATAACATATGTACTTTAATGGGACAGTCGCTTGATGTCGGGTAATACACAGGTTCGTTTGGTTCCCATTACTGTTTTTGCCACTTAGATGATGACTCGGTGCCGTAGAACATTCGCATAATCTTGAAAATAAATCTTCTCTAAACATTATTTCACAAAGCTTTCACTTAGCACGATATGGATCATATTGAAGTTCAAATGTTTGAATATTCATCGAGAGGCCCTTTTGTCATTACAAGGTACACAATGATTGAGATAAAGTCTCTGCTATGGTAAGTGTTATATGGATGTTGTTTTATACATCCATGTCGCTGTTTTTGTCTTGGATCTAGTTATGAAAAAGGAAAATCCGGTAGAAATATGATTAATACATTTTATTTTTATTGGAAATAAGAATCTCCATATATGCATGCGCGAACATGCACTCGCTCTCATTGGCTTACCAAAACATATTTCATTGATCGACTTCACTGAGCATCGTGGTCATATAAAACCTGAATAGGATATCTGTATGGTATCACCATCTATTTCCCATCAGTCTACTGGTTCAGCCCAATGAAATCGAGACCCTTAGTTTGCCCCTTTTAAGAATCTGACGACGAGTATTAATATCCAGCCGAGTTTTATTTACAATTTTATGGGCTTAACAGGCATATCTACGGCTACCACAGGTTGCGATTGTCTACGGCTTATCCGCCTCATTTTCATTTCAATGCTTATTTACGTAGGTTTATCTATTAGGCCAAGCTCAAGAAGGTTTGATCTGAGTGTTCCAAGAAGACTGAACACATTTTGATCTGATGTGAGTATGCCAGGAATGTAAGTTGCTAAGAGACGAAGTAGTTACCCTCTAGTACCCTTGCTCTCACGGTGATGAGGGATGTTATTAGTCTATAAGTACTCGCAGCGTGTCGTGAACATTCCTTCACGGTATTGGGACAAAAGGCTGTGAACCTAACGAGACACATCTAGCAATACATCGATGACAGAAAGTCACTTCGGATAGCATTTTGTCATCAATGTCTCCCATCTACAAACAGTAACGGGAAACGCAAACCTCTTTAAGCAAATAGAATATCCCTCCAGTTACAAAAGGGTAGAGAGAGGGGCTCACTGGAAGCTGGAAGCAAGAATTGGCGATAAGATTAGCACTCGTCAGTCATTGAATGACTTGGCTGCATTACTACTATCTTATCATATCATTGGGCCACGTACTTCAAGACATTACTAAATCGTAAGAAAAACGCCAAAACAAGTTTTGGTCCAGTTATACGCCAAGAAAGACATGGAAAACTCGACAAACGCTACCGTGAACTCGACGATGGGGCAAGGGACTAGTTTGTGGCGAACTCCTGAACCGTTGGGTTCTCATATCTTCCGACTCTTGTTATACGCTGTGATTTTTTGGTTATCCGTGTTTGGGAATATTATGGTGATCTTCATTGTATACCGTACACGAGAATTACATACGGGTAAGTAGGAATTTCTCGATTCCTTTTGTTCACGAATAAACCTACGACATTTGTTAGTGAGATGATGACTCTACTTGATGATACATACATTTTGTCATGTTGTTGAGCACTCGACCAGAGAGTAATTATGTTGTTATAGTTTTAGCAAGTTTTAGAGGGCGTTGTTGAGAGCATATAAAAGCCCGCAAGGTTCTTGACATTACAGAACTATCCAAAGCAGACGAATGCTATTTATTATGGCTCTCCCAGCTAAATATGCTCCAAGGGCTATCTCTTCAAGTGCTGCCTACTCAAGCTTTTCTCAATTTATCTAAATGTCCTCTAAAATAACAGCTGAAAACATGAAAGCTAGCTAAGAATCGATAAGGAACAATGATGTTTAAAATAATGTGCACCATTAATGATGATCGTGGATTTCTTATGTCAATGATATGGCAAGAATCTTGAATTAATATATGCTAATATAGGTGGAATGTCCACATTTACTGACGTGCATTTTCAGTGTGTGTAAGAATCAATGTTTCATTAGTTTATCAAATGGGCTATTGTGCAAACACTGTGGGACAGAAAACATGGACAAAAGGGCAAGCAGACACGATATATTGCAGCACCTTTCTTCGATCTTTAATCATCGTAATGTTCTACATAGATGTACCAGGTCAATCCCTTTGGTACATTGACTCAACTTTGTATCAGTATTCAAGTATTTCACAAAACCACCCAGCAACACTCTCACTTTTAATTGAGAAATGAGACGGAAGGTTCGAAGGGTGAAATGTTTTAGATTTTATTCAATGGCATTGACCTTGTTTAGTAATAAAGGGTTTCAGGCGAGTGGCAATGCATATATCCTCAGGAGATCGAGACATTCTGTCTCACCGGACCTTCGCATAGCATGTTCGTTAGGTTCTCCTAAACCACCCCTAATGGACATGTTGCAAAAATCGCCTATTAATATCGCTTTGCTCTCCAATTTAATTACCGTGCTTGATGACTTTACTTAATCCATCTGTCCATACGTCCGACCTTTATATCCGACCTCCAGGTATTAATTTCATAGTATTGTGCCCTGTTCATACGAATTATCAGGGGGAATTAACGTTGTATTGATTGCAGCGTGTTTTGACAGAGATTAAGTACCTGTCTATCTCTACCTGCTGTTAGTTGAAGGATTCGACGTACGTTCTTTATGACTACGAATCGTTTAGTACTTCATCAGTTCACCCAGTGATGCCCGTATACTGTGGTGCTAAACAACCGTGCCGTTTTTCAATCAATCTAATCAACAGCTAATCCATCGAGAAATCCGTAGCCATACCGCGTATTGACAAAGGAATGAGGTTAATTAGTCAAGTATACGCTGAATGACAATTGGGCAGACAAACAGTTCAAACAACTCACTAAATATAATTAGACTACGAGAGAAGGATAGTGAAGGATAGCTTCGTGTTTCTAGAGGGATTATCATGTAATTTCAAACCTTATAGGAGACATAGGACAAAACATCATTATCATAGCTGCAAAGAGCTCGTTGAAATTAGTAAAAATGTGAAGTTTGGAAAAGATCGCTTCGCAAATTGCGAAGATATGAATTTTCAAAAAAATCGTAATTTTGTATGAAAACCTTTGTTGAAGGCAAGAGTTGCCTACCAGCGTAATTTCCATAGGTTTTCATATAAAATTTCGATATTTGAAAATTCATATCTTCGCAATTTGTAAAGCGATCTTTTCCAAACTTCACATTTTTACTAATTTCAACGAGCTCTTTCCAGCTATGATAATCATTTTTTTATCGATCCCATGAGTTTTGAAATTACAGTAAACCTTCATTGCTTTTGATATTTTTATTGTCAGTGTCAATAAGAGAGTACATATAAGTGTAGATTGCGAAAAACATTATCATTCACGATTGATATATATCATAATGACATCCGTGATGTCGAAATATCGTCCGTTTATATCGCCACTTTTCCTTTCACAATATTAAGAGAGCGGTACATCACATCTATAAATAAACTGACAGTGAAAGCTACTTATAAATAGCTTCGTGTTTCCAGAACATTCAACTCGCTCGTGATAGTTTTACTGCATGAAAACTATTATAAGTATATTTCGGTAGGCATTATCATATGCATCGAAACCGGACGTTCGTTCATATCGCTACGTTTCCTTGTACAATAAGAGAGTCACTAATTTAATTGAAGAATCGTTGTCGGGTTCAAAATCATAGAACATAGAAGCTAAGACCGCAAGGGATACCTGGGAAAGCGGTAAATGAGTCAAATAATTAGCAATTATTGGACGAGGTTGAGCAAAATATCGTGATTTGTCGGTGGCGAACAGTTAATTTCTGCGAGACACTGACACAATCACGATATTTTGCAAAAACCGAGTTCAATAATTGTTTTATCATTCACGTTATTTTCTCTCACCTAAAGCAACAACTCTGGAAAAATCGAGATGCTATTGTCGAAGAGAACGAAAACACTTATTCGTAGGAAGTTATCTGCAGTGACGTAGTCGTCTCTCGACCAATGCAAATCCCGGAGAAAATAATGTGAATGATAGCATCGCTTGTTTGTAATTTATTTCCCGAATATACATGTGTAGAATTTTGCCTATGAGAGATCATTCAGTTTCAATAAACACTAAAACTGTTTCCTCTGGCTACATAAAGCTTAGCTGATTTACCCAGTATTTATTATTATTATTTATTATTATTATTATTATTATTATTATTATTATTATTATTATTATTATTATTATTATTATTATTATTATTATTATTATTATTATTATTATTATTATTGTTATTATTATTATTATTATTTATTTATTTCTTAAAACGCATTTCTAAAAAACTCAATGTTTTACAAGTGTAAATGAATATATAGATTTTCAAAAACGTTGTCATTTACGAAATACAAAATAGTAAATACTGTAATAAAAATAAATTAATTAGAGAGACAACGAGCCACAGTTCCACGTGATTGGATTTCTTTTGTTTCTTCAATGAATTCCTTTTTACTATTTACTATTTTGTATTTTGTGAATGGACAACGTTTTTCGGAAAACGGGTGTAACTGACTGTAGTATATATCACCATCATTAACAACATCATCATCATCATCATATCATTACCATCACATCCATCAACCGCGGTATCACAGCACGTTTAGTTTAGCTTATTAAACGCATGACATACCGGCAATCAAAACTTATAGACCACATGTTGCCTTGCACTAATGTTTTCATATGTTTTGTTAATTAATTCTGAAATCGCCTCGGGGATGAGTTAATAAAGTATGTTGTATATTTTGTTTACATACACATCGTTATATAAACATGCTCAGAACTTTTATATTTTACAACATTATTTGCAAAACTTTCTCGAGCAATGATTGGTTGTCAACCACGATCCATAAGAGTACAGACAATGATGCTGACGTCAGACATGTCACGCAACGCTTGCACTGAGTTTTGACAAAGTAGTTGGGAGTGGCAAATTTCAATATATTTCTTCACAAAAATACAACAATTGCAAAAATGTATCGTATGGTGATTTAATTATCAACCATGATCCATAAGAGTACAGACAATGATGCTGACGTCAGACATGTCACGCAACGCTTGCACTGAGTTTGGACAAAGTAGTTGGGTGTTCCGAATTTACACAATATTTTTCGTCAAACTGAAATGCAATAAAATCAAGTTTGATGACTAATTAACTTGTTAACTTGTCTGTACGTAGTCGCGTTTTGACTGTAGTTGTAACGTAATACTTGTTTGTCTATGAATTATGTTGACCATTTTTACAGTTGAAAGTCAAAATTACTCAAGACCTTTGATTTTAATAATTTCAATGTTCAATTTTAATTTGTATTTGATCTTTTTTTTTTATTTATCTAGTTAACGTTTGTTTGTTTGTAAAAGCATAGAGATTCTTATATATACAAGAACCTTATTATTATTATTATTATTATTATTATTATTATTATTATTATTATTATTATTATTATTATTATTATTATTATTATTATTATTTATTTATTTATTAAGTCACAGAATGTGCTAAACATCGCTAAACATGCAATTTTTCTGATATTTTATTGTCCATTTTTCGGTACGTCTTTATAAATGTTTATAAAATAACTATGATATAACGCGCGCTCTGATTGGCCAAAGGATACGTATGCCGCGTGCTCTATGAGAACACAGTGCACGCGCGCGCAGATATTCAAACATTTTTGCAACGAACAAAATTGAAAACTTGCTTTAAAATCATAATTATATTTTATAAAAGAAATAGAAAACTCTGATCAATCATGGTTCACTTCGTTCATGTGCTTTCTTCCATGCAACACGTTCGCTTTCTTTTGCTACATGTTAGAACTACACTTGTCTATATTTTACTATTATTCGCTTTAATTAAACATAACATTATAAATTAAGATTAGTTTCCTGAGAAGTAGGTCATGAATTTATTTACGAGAACGAACAGTCATGCATGCCCTAAAAGGATCGACCCTATCGATCCTATATAAAAATAACTCTCCCACACAGACCTCGCTATTGCGGACAAGGGCTGGCTATAAAAGTTACACTGAAAATAACTCGATATGGAGGACAGGAAAATCAGACCCGAGGGTGTCCCGTAACGAGAATTGATTGTACACATAGATAATTAAACATTACATTAAGCAGTACCAAAGTACGACGAGCACCCACACCATTTTTATATGACCCCCCCCCCCTAACCACCCCCCCCCCCCCCCCCCCCCCCCCCTACCCCCTCCCTCCCCACCACCACCACCACCACCACCCTTCCCCATAACCACCCCTCCCCCCGAGCATTACAACACTGACGTTCTTATATTCTCGTAGTTACTGGATATCTTATATGTAATCTATCACTCGCGGATCTTGGTGTTGGACTATTCTGTGTTCCCTTTACACTGTCATATGCTGAGCTGAAGTACTGGCCGTTTGGTTTAGCGATGTGCAAGATTCTTCCTTCCTTTCAAACTATGGCTATAATGGCGTCGGTGTCGACGTTGTCTGTTATTAGCTTTGGTAAGATTATATATAGAGAGGGTATTAAATGGGCGCGCGGAAATACTAGTGAGTGCGCATGCGCAGCAAACCTAGTGTTGGCCTTTACGGCTACACAATGCTGTTCGAATGTGGGACTGGTTGGAGTACACATAGCGCATGCCAGGGCACAAGCTGCACAACAAAACTTACAGTTTACCGTATTTCCTCGATTAAGCGCCCTGGGCGCTTATTTCAAATTGTGTGGTCAAGGGGGGCGCTTAAACGAGGCGGGACGCTTAATCGAGGCGGGGCGCTTAAACGAGGCGGGACGCTTAATCGAGGCGGGGCGCTTAAACGAGGCGGGACGCTTAATCGAGGCGGGGCGCTTAAACGAGGCGGGGCGCTTAAACGAGGCGGGGCGCTTAAACGAGGCGGGGCGCTTAAACGAGGCGGGACGCTTAATCGAGGCGGGGCGCTTAAACGAGGCGGGGCGCTTAATCGAGGCGGGGCGCTTAAACGAGGCGGGGCGCTTAAACGAGGCGGGACGCTTAATCGAGGGGGGCTCTTAACATATAAAAACGTAATTTGAACTCGGAAACATACCGTTAATAATACATTACATTACCGTATACGGTACTTTATTTCACGTGGGTGACAAATACGGTACTATATAGCTACATCTGTACATAGAGTCATTTTCGTATGAGTGGGAAACCTGCGGTACGGCCGTGACACTCAAATGGCTTCCTTTCTTATCGAATCAAAAAGCGTGCAGATGCATCTCATCCAATCAAACTATTGCAATACAGCAAGGCGTGGTATACCGTAACTTTCCCTCTCGTACGAAAGCGACTCTAAAGGAACAAGCCGTAACTGTCATAAAACGCACGTTTTATGCCATATTCTGTAATCTCTTACTGACCATATTTCTTCTGCGAGGGGAGGGGGCGCTTAATCGAGGGGGTGGGGCGCTTAATCGAGGGGGGTGGGGCGCTTAATCGAGGGGGTGGGGCGCTTAATTTTGGGTGGCCGCTTAATCGAGGAAATACAGTACTTTATCTCATTATCTCGGCTGTGCCTCGGGGTTGTTACACTGATTATTGGACTATTGTTTTGGCCCCCTCCCTAACCTTTACTTATACACCTCGGTAACGGTATATATAACCATTACTTATTCTTCATGTCTTAACAGATCGCTTCCGTTCCATTGCCTATCCTTATGAGCCTCGAATAAGTGTATCCAAAGTCAAATATATCTTCGTGGCGGTCTGGATCGTAGCGGGGTTGCTCGGGCTTCCTCTACTTGTAATTATGAACATTCAACATTATCGTAATAATGAATATTGCGTGGAATATGGTTGGCCAAGCATCATGTATCGTCACGTCTACACTGCGTGCTCGTTTATTCTAACCTACGCCATCCCTTTGCCATTGATGGCAGTATGGTATGCTATTGTGGTATACAAGCTTGAAAAATCGGCCGATAAAGAAAGTGACAAAGAAGGATTCAGAGTAGCACAAGCGAAGGGTAAAGTGATTCGTATGCTTATAATGGTGGTCCTGGCTTACTTTTCGTGCTTTCTTCCTTACCACATTGCGCTGTTGTGGTTTGAATTTGGTAACGGTGCACAGTATAGGTAAGCTATCAATTAGTCAACGAGCGTCCATGCGCTCATTGCGTTATAGACGCACGAGAGAAAATATAAAGAACTCTTAACTCTTGTCAGCGCACGAGGCGTAACCGAATGCGACTGACTCTACATGTAGCTTGGTAAGAGTTATTTATATTTTCTATAAATATAGTTCATTATTATTATTATTCTTATTATTATTTTCTCGAGTGCGTATATAACGCTATGGGCGCATGGACGCGAGTTGACTAATTGATTTATAATATGGCATCTAGAGAGCGTGCAGCCCATAGGGAAATATATAGTTCATAGCAATTTTAGCCAATGAGCATGCACGCTATTTCGAACAGCGCGAGCGCGATCAGACGAGGCCAGTGGGAAGTTGATGAGAGCGTGCAGCCCATAGGGAAATAGTTCATAGAACTCTAGACAATCAGAGCGCACGTTATATCATTGCTATATTACAATGTAGTGTGTTTCATATAAAAACTTAATTACCTCATTTTAATTAAATTAATTTTAAATCAATTTTAATTAAAAGCCTTCTGAGCATCTAGTTGACCGATCTGACTGTTGATTAGCTCTTACTCAACTTATTTCGACTTTATAATGATTTGAAGAACAACATCCGAGGTGAGACGTTAAAGGGTCTTCCTATTGCTGGTCTACAAACAATCCGTGCATATTTAAAGTACAAAGATGTAGCGGCCATGTTGGTGGTACAAACAAGAGAAGCTAATGAGGAATGTTTTGTTATCGGGAACCAACATGGTCGCCATGACGTCACGTGCAAACCAACAATGCATACTATCACATCGAGTGTACCAGTACTATGCAGAGCATCGGAGGCTAAGTTTCACATCATTGGTAGACGTTGTCATATTGAGAAGCAAAAAAATAAAAACATAAAAAACTTCCATTGCTTATTATACCACAATCGACGATCGGATCAGTAAACACTGTCCCCAGTGTCGCCCACGGCCACCTGTTCTTGAGGAGCTAATGGATTTCCGCTTTGTTTTCAGGCACTACAGGCTTTTACTGTCCTATTCACAAGTCATGGTCTACTTGAACAGCTGCACGAACCCGATCCTCTACTATTTCTTCAGCGAGCAATTTCGCCGAGGATTTAAGCGAGCCATTTGTTGCTGCAGAAGAAAGTCGGAGGTGCCACGTACAAGGTCAAAGCGCTATACAGTAGATCGTGCAAATAGAACATTTATGAGTGTAGATACAGAGCCCAGTGGCTTTTAATTAACTTAATTGTTGTTGTTGTTGCGAAATTTCACTTGATATGGGCATTTAAGTTGTCGTTTGCTTTTGTTTCGTTATGTTACATATTTGTTGTCCAATTTCGGTGTGTTTCGAATGGATTAGTTTTGGTTGGTTTCGAATCCATGTTGATTTGTTTCGTTTCATTTCGTCAGTTTCGTTGTGGTTTACTTTGTTTCGTTATGTTACATATTTGTTGTCCAATTTCGGTGTGTTTCGAATGTGGTTTGGTTGATTTCGAATCCATTTTGTTTAGTTTCGTTTCGTTAATTGTGGTTTACTTTGTTTCGTTATGTTTCATTTGTCCAATTTCGGTGTGTTTCGAATGGAATAGCTTTGCCGTTGATTTCGAATCCATTTGTTTCGTTTCGTTTCGTTTTGTTGTGGTTTACTTTGTTTCGTTATGTTACATTTGTCCAAATTCGGTGTGTTTCGAATGGAATGATTTTGCCGTTGATAGCGAATCCATTTATTTCGTTTCGTTGTAGATTACTTTGTATCGTTATGATACATATTTATTGTCCAATTTCGGTGTGTTTCGAATGGATTAGTTTATTTTGCTTCGTTTCGAATCTTTTTATTTCGTTTGTTTTAATTTCGTGCTGTTTTGACATAGACATAGACATAGACATAGACTTTATTTTAGTTATTAATTTTGCCTGATGCTTTGCGAAATTTTATAATTCCATTCGATATTTTTCCAGCTTAGTTTTATTCCATTTTTCACCTTTGTTTTCGTTTTTCTATGTTTTACTTCGTTCTGTTGTAGCTCTTTTTTATTATTTCACTGGTATATTATTGCATGTTGTACGTTGGTTTGTTATTCTCTATAATGAGTAAATTAACAACTAGCTGAGCTGCGTATCACCTAAACAATTTAACTTTAAAGACTTTTAAAAAACCTTAAAGTGCTACTTAGACGAAAGATCGATCGAAGTTTAATTTAGCTGAAACTTCATTGAATAATTCTTCAAGGGTCTAATAATAACTAGTTAAAATATTTTTTCGATATTCCAGAGGGAAGTACTATATTTTCATGAATCTTTAGAGGAGTCAGTGACGTCATCTACTCAACCCAACATTCAGCTCCATACATTTCTTTGTATTTTGTGAGTCAAAATATCTCAATGTTTTGTTCGGATAACAGCTCTGCATTGAAGACAACTGGTCAGACAATCAATCCTAAGCACAAATAATGTAAGAAATCTCCTTCACCCAAACTTTTAGCTTCGTCATAGAAATAAAATAATTCAAGAAACTAAACACAAAGAAATGTATGGAGCGAAGCTGTGTTGATTGCTAGGATAGGGTTGAGTAGATGACCTCACTGACACTTCTAAAGATTCATAAATATGTAATACTTCCCATAGGAATTTTGAGAAAACACATTAACCAGTATTTGTATGGCTCTTTGAGAGTATTTCAGTGAAGATTCAGCTAAATTAAACTTCGATCAATGTTCGTCTAAGTAGCACTTTAACTAAAGCTTAAACATTACTGCAGTAACGCATTATAACTGGACTGGAATTTACAATATGGCATATCCATTATGTATTTTACCACAATATCTTACAAACCTAACGAGTAATCTTCGCATGTTCAAACTATCTAATTCAATAATTTCCCACTCGGCGCAGTTTTCGAACTCGATACTGCTAATTACAAAAAAAGTCTACAAGCAAAACAGAACGTGTACATATATACTACGACAAGTACTGCACTAGAGCATATAACTCGTTTCAATCATAAGTTAATCACTCTTGACTCGGAATAGTGTGACCCCAAAGGACCATGGGAGTTACTATTTACCAAGTCTTTATTTCTCCCGGATTTTTCACACATTTTTTTTGCACACAAAATAGTGAACTTGTTTTGAATCATATATTAACTCTCGCTAATCATTGACACTCTCTCTTACTCCGACGAAGAGCTGTGGCTAAACGTCACTGAGAAAAGTTAAGTACTCTTTTTTCCTTTAACCTTTGAACTTATGTTGAATGTTACTTGAAATTACTTCACCGCAATGATGGCCACAGAGAAAATAAACTCCCATGATCCTTCAGGGTCTCACCTGCGACTAACGTTATTGAATCGAGCTAATGTGCTTCAGAAGACGAGATTTTCTGTTCGCGAGAAACGACGGTGACTTTTTATTATCTAACCTTTCAGGTTGTCATTCTATGTGAGCCAGGACCGTCGCTATGATTATCACCTTAGTATATTTATGTGAATCGATTGTTAAGTATCAGTGGAAGCTGTAAATAGATCAATGGAATGAGGCAATGCGCGCTCTTCAAATCTTGGAATCGAAATTCATTGGAAATATGTTCAATATTCCAGTTTCGCGTTGTTTAGATATGACAGCCGTCCTTGACAAAAGACGCATTTACTACAGGGTTAGCCTCGATTCAGAAAACAGCCCGAGTAATCCAAAAATGTTTTTATTGTTTCATGTCAAGATTTTTTCGTGTTCGTGTTGATATTTGTGAATAATTTACACTGACTAGCTCGAAGCTAACCGTGTACAAATGCGTCTGAGATCAATATGTACAGCGGTTTTATAGCGGGATATGTGAACGCGAAAATGGACTATCTCCAAGATTTTGGACATGTCCAATAGTATCCAAGGTTTGTAGATTGTGCGATGTATTCGGTTGTGGACATGTAAGAACAACCGTGTTTTCTGAAAAGATAAAGTAAATAATCTGTAAATATAATTCGGTTTTAGGGAAGAACAATAATAATTACGTTAGTAGTTGAGTTTACTTATAAGCATATAAAAATACAAAGAACAATTATTCACTGTGTATAGAGATTAGGTAATTGGTAACAGATGACGTTCAATAAATCGAAGAGGGTAAAAGTATGACTATGAATTCAGACAACCATCCACTACGTTCGTCGTCCGATTGCTCATCATTTCGTTCGTTTGGTAGTTCGTACTCATTTCTTCATTCATTCATTCATTCATTCATTCATTCATTCATTCATTCATTCATTCATTCATTCATTCATTCATTCATTCATTCATTCATTCATTCATTCATTCATTCATTCATTCATTCATTCATTCATTCATTCATTCATTTATTCATTCATTTTTCATTCATTCATTTATTTATTCATTCATTCTTAACATTTATTTATTTATTCATTCATTCATAACATTTATTCATTCATTCAATTATTCGTTTTTTATTCATTCATTCGTTTATTTATTCATTTATTTTTCATTCGTATTCGAATTCATTCATTCATTAACCCATTAATTTAATTTCTTGCTTCTTCCATTCATGCAGTCAATCGTTCTACATTTATAATTCTATTAACTTTGTTTTCAAATAATATATATATATATTGGCTCATCAACTCACTACCAGAGCCACTCTTGCAATGCATATATTAATATACGTAATTCTTCCAATGCATATATTAATATACGGAACTCTTCCAACGTATCTATTAATAAAGTAACGTAACTCTTCCAACGTATCTATTAATTTACGGAACTCTTCCAACGTATCTATTATTATGTACGTAACTCTTCCAACGTATCTATTATTATGTACGTAACTCTTCCAACGTATCTATTATTATGTACGTAACTCTTCCAACGTATCTATTAATAAACGTAACTCTTCCAACGTATCTATTAATTTACGGAACTCTTCCAACGTATCTATTATTATGTACGTAACTCTTCTAACGTATCTATTATTATGTACGTAACTCTTCCAACGTATCTATTATTATGTACGTAACTCTTCCAACGTATATATTAATAAACGTAACTCTTCCAACGTATCTATTAATAAACGTAACTCTTCCAACGTATCTATTAATATACGTAACTCTTCCAACGTATATATTAATATACGTAACTCTTCCAACGTATCTATTAATATACGTAACTCTTCCAACGTATCTATTAATATACGTAACTCTTCCAACATCCAGTCATTCTCAAATAGGTTCTCGAACCCAGTCTTCCAACATGTGCCACAGACCGGATATGCTACAAGGACTTCCGGTTTGAAAATGGCTGGATATTTAGTAATGAATGAATAATTGTATAACTTGCTAACATAGTCTTGTTTCTGTTAACTAACATTATTACCAACAGGCTAATATTCTTCGTTGCAGCCATTTTCTCATCAGCTCACGACTGCTGTCTGCTATCAGTCATTCTAGTTGTTTTCTTTGTCTTTGTCCTAGTCAGTCGATCGACAATCATTAATCCACGGCCTATATAATACACCTATTCCAAATATGGTTGTCCGGGCCGAAAGCAACAAGCAAGAAGCTGACGACCGCAAAGGACTTTTGGAATCTCCTAAATAATTTATTTATCCGTGGTACTTGAGAAGTTAGCCTACGAGCGTTGAATAGCAATCATTTGGAACTATTCGGCCATTTGAAAATGCATGTTGTTAACATGTCTACGGATGAATAAATGAATAAGGAGAGAGTCCAAATGCCCCTTGCGGTCGTCAGCTTCTTGCGTGTTGCTTTCGGCGGGGACAACGATTTTTGGAGTAGGTGTATATAGACCAAATGCAGCAATGGCGTCCAATTTCAATTGCCATTGTTTTGGACTGACTAACCTCGTGTTCATGTGGAAACACAAAATCATTTTCACCTGTATGAGAGGTTAGTCAGTCCAGAACAATGGCAATTGAAATTGGACGCCATTATTGTATTTGGTTTATTGACCTGGAATAATTTGGTAACCTAACCTAACCAGTCCGGGAAAAGTCATTTACTCAATCAATATGTGGGGTTGCTTCAGAATTCGGTGTACATGTATGATCGAAAGCACGCCAGAACAAGAAAAAAAGGACGACTTTACATGCAGTTTGCATGGTGGGTCAGCCAACCTATAGGCAGTGCGCGCGAGTACTTTTTCATGCGCGCAAAGAATCATGGTAAACTCTTATTTTTTTAACGCTAAATTATTGAGAAAGAATGTTGATGAATTTGTTTTCCAGTTCGGATAGAAAATCGAACGTTATGATTACGATGGAATAGATGCATATTTTTCTCTTTGATTTCATTTTTCATCCTCAGATTGAGTATTTAATTTAATCAATTTAATCAAGAGAAAATGATATCGCATCTCATCTTACACAAAATTATTGATGTTTCAGCAGAGATTGTCGTCATTTTATCCGCTATAACGAGGCGAAATGGGCCGAAAACTCGAATCAGTTTTAGTGGAGTTTTTTTTGTCAATGGACTCAGTGGACTCAAATTTACCATGGTTCTTTGCGCGCGCAGAAAGGTCTCGTTCACATTGCTTACTGAAAAAAATACCTTTAATCAATCAAACTAACCCACCACTTTTCTTCCTCTTTAATCTATGCATTACTAACATCATTTGCTCATTTGTTTTATCCAGAATCACTTCATATTCAGTGGTTTAATACGAACGTGGTGTCCGTCGCATTTTTTCTTGATCCATACGGGACATACGTGATACTAAACAAAAATCAAGTTTACTTTTAGCCGTGTTGCGAGGAAAGCGAACCGTTGACTCATCACACTTGGCCAAGTACGAGGGATAATACTTTGGTTTTATGAATTACTTAGCTTAGTGTTTATTTTCATTGATGTTTGATGAGTGTTCATGCAATACTTCTGAAACTCATTGATAATCATGAGGACAAAAAAAGGAAATAATCACTACTGTGATGTTAATTAGCATAAAATTTGTCAACTTTATATTTTAATTTCTCCAAGATGGTTTGAGAAGCTAGATCAAACACGAGAAAGAGTTCTTACTCCGATTGGAAACACTGCAGCCGAATGTTTTAATTTTAACCTACTTCTCGGTGTTAGCTTCTCAAACCATTAATTTTAATTTAAAAATTCTTGGAGAAATTCAAAGATCACGTATTCAAACCTCCTTCACGGTAGTGATTTTCTTTGTTTTGTCACCATGAATTATTAATGAGTTTGCGAAAAAATCAAATGTACAGTACAGTCACAGATTCTCAAAATGTTGCCCATGGAATATATTTTAAACACTGAAAGGAATGTCAAGTGATAAACACAAAGCCGGCATCATTTGCAAATATATACAGAAGAACCCCACTAACTCGAACTTGGTTAACTCGAACTTCCCGCTGACTCGAACTAATTTTATTTTCCCTTGGCTCAAGTCAGATCGTCAGGGTCAAATTTACCCCGCTAACTCGAACCCCTGCTAACTCGAACCGTGCGTTTTTTCCGTTTCCGGCTTGGGAGTTCGAGTTAGCGGGGTTCGATCGAGTTAGCGGGGTAAATTTGACCCTGACTTGAGCCTAGGCAAAATAAAATTAGTTCGAGTTAGTTGGGTTCTAATTTGTAAAAGCCACTTCATTATCGCACAATTTGTTTCCAATATACACTTGAAAGTTATTTGAGAATGAAAGGATATACTACATGGGAAAACCTTTTAGATAATGGCGGTATGCACCGTTATATGTTAGTTACCCTTCACTCATATGTAAAGGTGTGACCCCAGAGAATCATGGGAGCTACTATTTACCAAGTCTTTCTACCCAAATTCCTTGATATTTCGACAAAACATCCAGCCAACTCATGTTGAATGTCACTTGAATTTGCTTCACCGAAATGTTCTTGTTTAATACAAGACGTTCATGAAGAATATCGCTGCAAATAGAAACCCCCATGATCCGTCTGGGTCGCACCTTTAATTCAGCCTTTCTGGGTGAATACCTTTATTACAATAGGTGTGTAAGTGCAGCTTATTTGATGGTTGGACAGATAATACATTGCATGCCTATTGCATGCCTATGGGATTATGTTCTTGACAACCTTTTTTGAAATAGGTGTGTACTAAAACAGTTAATTATTGACTTGTAGTCAGATATTATTCGCTTCTAGCTTCTTATATTTATACATTTTTTTCTTGCTACAGATTCGCGACGTCAGGAATACTCAAAATAGCCAATGGAACGCATCTACCTACGATACCACCGATAGAGTATTCACATACGTCTTCATTTTGGTTATAATTTACGCAGTGTTATATAGAGTATACACATACGTCTTCATTTTGGTTATAATTTACGCATTGTTATATAGAGTATACACATACGACTTCATTTTGGTTATAATTTACGCAGTGTTATGTAGAGTATACATATACGACTTCATTTTGGTTATAATTTACGCAGTGTTATATAGAGTATACACGTACGTCTTCATTTTGGTTATAATTTACGCAGTGTTATATAGAGTATACATATACGTCTTCATTTTGGTATAATTTACGCAGTGTTATATAGAGTATACACGTACGTCTTCATTTTGGTTATAATTTACGCAGTGTTATATAGAGTATACATATACCTCTTCATTTTGGTTATAATTTACGCAGTGTTATATAGAGTATGCATATACGTCTTCATTTTGGTTATAATTCACGCAGTGTTATATAGAGTATACTCATACGTCTTCATTTTGGTTATAATTTACGCAGTGTTATGTAGAGTATACATATACGACTTCATTTTGGTTATAATTTACGCAGTGTTATATAGAGTATACACATACGTCTTCATTTTGGTAATAATTTACGCAGTGTTATATAGAGTATACATATACGTCTTCATTTTGGTTATAATTCACGCAGTGTTATATAGAGTATACACATACGTCTTCATTTTGGTTATAATTTACGCAGTGTTATATAGAGTATACACATACGTCTTCATTTTGGTTATAATTTACGCAGTGTTATATAGAGTATACACATACGTCTTCAATTTGGTTATAAGTTACGCAGTGTTATATAGAGTATACATATACGTCTTTATTTTGGTTATAATTTACGCAGTGTTATATAGAGTATACATATACGTCTTCATTTTGGTTATAATTTACGCAGTGTTATATAGAGTATACATATACGTCTTCATTTTGGTTATAATTTACGCAGTGTTATATAGAGTATACACATACGTCTTCATTTTGGTTATAATTTACGCAGTGTTTAGAACACGAATGTTGTAAGCTACTTATATTATTATTATTATTATTATTTATTCAACGAATAGTTGTTGATCGCTTGCAAGTGACGTCATGGCGGCCATGTTGGAGCTACATTAGCTTCATTTGTTTGCTCCTCCAAATTTGAAGCAAATGTGGACGCCTTTGTATCGGATATACAACACTCGTCACGGTTTTGATATGTTTTGTGTTTATCTTATGAATTATTCAGAAGTTGGATATAAATTTAGAGTGAATATTCAATATTCAATATTTGAAAGAAATATGACTATATATAATTATAATAGTACATTAAGAGCCCATAAGTAGGAGCATCCATGTAGCATTAAAATCTCTCACGGCGTTTGAACAAGTTTTTCTATTTTTAAAACACGAAATTGGCCAATCACTGTTGCTGCAAAACGGAAAACGAGTTGTTTAAAATAAAACGAGTTGTTGCAAATAAAACGAGTTGTTGCAAATAAAACGAGTTGCTGCAAATAAAACGAGTTGCTGCAAATAAAACTAGTTGCTGCAAATAAAACCGGAAGTGCACATTGATTGGTCAATTTCGGAGAAATCGCGTTCTAAAAGTAGCCAAACTTGTTTAAACGCCATGACATAAACCTAATATGTAGCATGGATGATCCTACTTATAGGCTCCTGAATGCATGCAGTGAGTCGAAATATTCTTCAATAGTATTGCTGTGTTTGGACCCCTGGCATCCTCACAATATTGTGGAAGGGTGTATTACAGTCTATTGAAGATCAAGCAACGATTCAACAACACCTGATGGATATTTTATATTATAACATAGATATGATATAACGCGCGCTCTCATGATTGGTTGGGTAGCGTGTGTCCGTAACTGGCCCACGGACACACGCTACGGCTACGGACACACGCTCACGTCATCGCCATAGAGCGCGCTATGAAATCAATCGGAAAATAAAATTAGTTTTAAATGAATTTGCAGAAACTATTTGTTTTCTTCTTCTTCTTCATTTTTTTTAAATAACAAACTTTATTATACATTACAAATATTATTCTAGATTTACATCAAATATATTTTTTTACAGTGATTTTTTAAATCCATCCTGGTCCGTGTAACAATCAGTGAGAGGTTCCGGCAATTCTGGTTTTCACACAAAAATAGGTTATTGATATAAACAATTTGGCTATATTTCTAATTTCATGTTTTGTTTTGCAATTAAAAATTCGAAATTGTCCTCCTTTTTTCAAGTTTTATGCCTAATAATATAGATGAAAAAAATTACTCAATGCTGATTGGCTGAGAGCAGTGCAGTTCAAGTGTAACACCAGTGCAAAAATCTGTAATACCAGTGCAAATTACATAATTTGGCTAAAATACAATGGAAAATGACACATTTCAGTGGTTTCCATGGCAACAGAAAATTCACAGAAAAATCAAGAAATTCAAAATGGCGGACCTTTGCCGAAAAAGGGTTCAAAAAGTTGACGGGGGGCCGAGCCTTGACTAGAAAGGAAAACTGTGATAAATGAAGAACTTTGTTGGCTCTTGTAAGCAAAAGGTTCTTCAAACTTCTACAAATTAATGAAGTATTCAACTTGGGTTTGAGTGGTCAGGAAAGTAATCAAGAATATCCAGTGATTTACAGTAAGTTTAGTTGAATTTCTCTCTCTGAGTGCGATCAAACTTTTATAGAAAATCAGAGTTAAGCTTATGTACTCGTTAAACGATGAACAGCCTTTGTACTTATTTTCCTATTTTACATAACTGTTTGTTGCTATAATCAGTATGTAGGGTTTGTTTTGTTTGTAGTGTCGATTAATTGTTTGATAATTAATGTCAAATAAACGATTACTTCGCATGTGTCTTTTGCCGTCTAATTTTCGCTAGATTTTTGCATCTATATTATTATTAAGTAATCATACGATTTCTCGTTCAATTTTAATTAATTTACACTCGTGTGTTTTTCAAAGAGCTCAAATTGCACTCGCCCTACGGGCTCGTGCAATTTTGATACTCTTTGAAAAACACACTCGTGCAAATTAATTCCAAATTGAACTCGAAACCGTATGATTACCTATACTAATTCGAAATATCGTTATATGTACCCTTATTTTCTCGATAACCAAATAAAACGACTCTATTTTCATTTTAAGAAACTAATTTGAATATTGAAATATCATACCTATTTTCAAATTATCTGTGCAGGTCGATAAATTGAAATTACCCAAACTTTTGACGTAAAGACGTAAAAAAATGATCATTTTCTAACAAAGAGAGAGAGAGAGAGACCGGTGTTCAGACACCTGCTTAATACGGACCGATACCCACTTATCGTGGACAGTTGTTTTTGTCACAACACAAAATGCTAATATATTTTCTCCTAAATTAACCCGCTTAATATGAACAACGGTTAATATGAACACTTATTTTTGTCTCGATTGAACATTTCCATACTTAGGGAGCAGTCATTATTCATGGTGGGGTAGGGGTGCATGGGTGATTTTGAGGAGAGGTTATGAAATTTTGGAGGTTTCTGAAGGAGGGGTTGCTTATTTTCCTGGGCAATTGAAAGAGGGGTCACGAAAAAAAATAATGCTGTAAGAGAAAGACGTTTAACATGTTGTTACGTATACATTGGGAGTAGATCAGTCATTAGGTAATATACTTCTTGTATCTACTGCATTTTTCAAAGATAAATCGATTTTATTGAAATTATTCATCACAAAAAAGCATTTCCCTGATCAGAAATTGTTTCCGTTTTAATACATGGTCATGATGATCAGTTGCCAGTCGACCAGATCGAAGTTGAACATGTTTAACAAACTCATCCTCTGGCAAATCAGTCGCTCAACAACAAGAAAAAGCCATTAGAGAAAACCGTAAGCGTAAAATAACGAAGTATGAAAATACTTGGTATTATTTCAAGTCCATAAGCTACAGAAAGACTTGCTGCTGTTGTTGAGTGCAAAGACAAGCTACCCGAAAGTAGGGTTAACAAAATACTGTAAGTGAACTCAATGGATCGGATTGGAGTTAGGAAAGTAAAAAATCGTAACAGCGATGTTTTGGAGTATCTCTTAGAGAGGGATCTTCTTCCTTCAACACGTGTAGCATAGGAATTGTCTTGAATGTCTTGAATATCTTCTTTGAATAGCCTTCAACTGACACGTACAGTGTTGCGCGCCAGAACTCGCTGAACTCGTGGCCAGTCACAGAAATTTTAAACTTATCAATTTTGAGGGATAACGTTATGGCATTTCAATATTTAAATTAGTTTGCTAAAGATAAATGAAATGAACATTTTTTACGTCTTTACGTCAAAAAGTTTGGGTAATTTCAATTTATCGACCTGCACAGATAATTTGAAAATAGGTATGATATTTCAATATTCAAGTTAGTTTCTTAAGGGGGGTCGGTACTATCTCGTTGCCAGGTAACCCGGTTGCTATGTCGCGAGACCGGAAGTGATATTTTCTTTCCGAACTCTTACGCTAAAATTGTTTTGTTTTTTATTTTACTTTTGCTTCATTCAGGAAAATACACGATACAATAATTTTGTAATAGGTTTTATTAATTATATTCACTAAGTATCTTTTACAGGAGCTTTTCAAAAATGTAAACTCGAGATTTTCAATATTTTAGACTCGTAAGAATCTAAGCTACATGTAAGTTAGTTCAACACAACAACATGACTTAATTTTCAAAAGAAAGAGGAAGATGACTCGCTAACGATAGAAAACAAAGAGCTAAAGAATTAGCAAAGAATCGATGGACCCACTCCAAGTCAATGTCAACTGAACACAAACCGGCGAAATCCTGTGTACGTGTACTGAACCATCATTTCCAAAGTTTTGCGTTGGAGAAACATTCAGCAGTCTCCTGAACTTCAGTGTCTGGGTAGAAGCACCTTAAACTACGCCATTCATGAGGAATATTTGAGCCACTTTTGAGAGATATAAAGACAGCGACTCGCCACTTTTGTCGAGTTTGAGTCTGCTTGTTACAATGCATTCTGGGTAATTTTAAAGATGGCGGAGCAGCTAAGTGACCTGGCTGCTTGCATGAGAACAAATTACTTCCGGTCTACAAAATCAAGTTTTTCTAGTCGGAAAAAAAGTTTATATGCGGTTTTTCGATCATTTAATAAATAAACGTGAATTATCTAAAACTTAGCGCATGGGATTTGTTATATTTTAAAAACTAAGAAAGTTACAAGCAAATACGTGGTTTTGTAAACACGAATTTTAGCGTCATTTTCTTATTTTTCCGAAATTCAAAAAACGCATGCGTGAATATTTTGGAAACGTTCTTAAAAACATACTGATAACAATAATTTTTGGAAAAAAATCGAAACACCCTTGAAAAACGTGTTTTTCTGCTTTGGGTCACGTGACAATGGGCGTGGCCCGGTGACGTCATTATTACATTCCCACTTACACTGAATGACTATGTTCCAAATTTCATGGGTGTAAACAAAACATGCATCGACTTATGGCAATTTCACTTCCCCTAGCAACGAACATCAAAAGATAGTACCGACCCCCCTTAAAATGAAATTAGAATCGTTTTATCTGGTTATCGAGAAAATAAGGGTCCATATATCGATGTATCGAATTAGGCATAAAACTTGAAAAAAGGAGGACAATTTCGAATTTTTAGCTGCAAAACAAAACATGAAATTAGAAATATAGCCAAATTGTTGATATCAATAACCTATTTTTGTGTGAAAACCAGGATTGCTGGAACCTCTCACAGATTCAAATCGAAAATTGTGTTAACCTTTTTTCATTTTTTTCAACAAAAAAACATATTTTTTTCAACAAAAAAACATATTTTTTTCAGCACAGTAATTCAGTTGCCGAGTGGGGGAGGGGTGGGGGTGGGCAGTAATGTTATAAGCAGACAACGCATTGTTCTACAAAGCGGCTGTTTTCGACAATATGTAGCCTCCTAAAACAGACGATCGACGCGTGTCCAGGCTTCCGTTTTACTTCGCTGGCCACTGGCGTCTGCTCAGTTGAACCATACATTCCTTTCCAGTGGATTAGCCAATCAGAGCGAACCTCTTAAATCTGTGGTGGTGCGGACTTTGACCTCTACGGACATACGCGAACAAACATCACGTGGACTGACAGTTGTACTGGAGCTTGAAGAGTAGCTAGAAAGATATGTGATGTTTTCAAAATTCAACACTTGAATATCCACCAGCAAAAGTCAATCGTTCCAAGCGATTTTTTTTTAAAGGAAGTGTTCGTCAACCTACCGAAGACTGGCTATACATACATACATAAACTTTATTAATGTGTCAAGACTTCTAGCGTACATTTACAAATAGATACAAATATGGAAAGTCTTACTGATATATCAAGCGTTGAAACTGATCTACAACGGTTCAAACGATTCTGGTCATTTATTTACTTTAGCAAAGCAATTTCTGCAGACAAACAAAGAGTTACCGTATTCAAAATATTATTGTATGTTGATATCCAAAGTACGGGACAAGAGGTTTCTTATTCCACACAAAGTCCGAGACTAGTTTATTGACTTCTATAAAACCACATGGCTCTGATAATACTGAACAGTTGTAAATTAATTTAGAGAGGCCTAAATTAAAGTTTTTTAATGGTGATTTTTCTCTACTCGACCATATATTAAAAGTTTGTTTCACGATGCAATCTAATTTTTCCCAAAAATTAGACTTTTCATCGTAAGAAAAATAGACTCCAAGGCAATAAATGGGCTCAACAGGCCAATATACTGCCAGGGGCTGGTCGGATCTCTCCCTCCATTTACAAGCCACATAGCTTCAGTCTTGTTTTTATTTAGCGCTAATCCAGAGCATTTTTCATTAACTAAAGAAGAGAAAGAAGGGAAGTACATTATTGCCATATTCTATGGTTTTTTTATAAAGACCGAGGTATCAGCATATGCATGGCGAACAATTTCATACACCATGGCCGCGAGCATGCGCAATGCTCACTCGTATTCAACTACAGGTCACTTCAAAATTACAGAGAAAACAGTGCATTTTCATTCAATTTTTGTCGTACCTCTTATATCATTACGGTTCCTCAATCTCCACAAGTCCCAAATCATTCTTTCATACTTCGTCTCGCCCATGGTTAGTGTTTCTCTCATGTGGAATATGCCTAACATTGTTCCCAAGTCCGTTGAAAAATAGGTATAATTAGCTAAGCATCCGCCATACTGTCTTTGTAACTGACCCGAGATGCCGTACAGTTATTGTAGTTCAGAACATTTTTCAGGAGTTCGAGCTTCTTTCCACAAGTCTGATTCGAAAGTTCAAGTATCCATTTCAAATAACTCCTTATTAAAACCGCTGAAAATGTCCTCTTTGGTTGTTCCCAAATCGTTTACAACTTGGTAGTTTTTCGGTGATTATCCCATTGTTGTCCTTTTGGGTTTTTCCGTAGCGATACCTCTTGCGTTTGAAACACAATTGTGCGTTTGTGAACGATCTATTGGTAAATTGAGTATTACAACCTTGTTACAGAAAGATCAAAGTTTCTGATGAAGTATGTTTTATGGAGATCGGCGTTACTATGGAAACGCTGAGAGAGAATACCTCTTTTTACATATTCTCGATTTCTATAGATTCTAGGGGGTTATTTTTGGGAAATGTTCTTGTGATCTTATAGTGGGCATAATTGTCTCTAGTTCTAGTGAATACAAGCAAATTATGTGAGAGCGTTTTTGAGATATCTTCGATGAAATGTTTTGAGTATATAATTCAAGCGTAAATAAAGTAATTAAATCAATCACCTGAAATCCAAGTAAATCGGGCGTATCAAAACTCAATTTTAGACTTGAATTGTTGTAATGATATTGAACTACTTTTCTGGAAAAGTTGAGAGAAATCGCTTGCAATGATATCGGAAAATGTGAGCTCAAGTCATACACGATGAGGTGTTTACTTTGCTCTTGTTGTCCACCATTCGTTCTATTTTTACTAAAAAAGTCATAATTAAAAATACCGTCGGTAAATTTTGTTTAAAATTGACTATGCTCAAATTTAGATTGTAGCTGATATGTTGTTGTAAAATCAAGCTCATTGAAACATTTTAAGGCCGCCAAATATAAGCTTCAAATCAGAACATTTTTCAACCAGTTTTAGTAGTTGTAAGTTGTTGATTCATCATATGCAGCTCTTTTGTTCTAGTTTGGCACCTTCTCTTGTGCATTCCACCTTGCGAACGCTCTTCCGAAATATGCTAATCTGCAGTATTATAATAACAATAGACAAAAATAAAAGCAATGTAATATCACACAATCGCTCTAATTTTACGATAAAAGGCCAGTGTTTTCTTAGAATAAAAAGGTGTCATTTACGCGCCAGCAATGTCATCCGCTGACTGTATGAAATTGTTCGCCATGACACCGTCCCGCGAAAATATCAAGGCTCGCCGGGGTGTCGAGATAGTAGAGGACGGGTTCGTTGGCGTTCGTCTTCGTGCGACCAAGTTTGTGTACCTGGAGAGACCAGACGGGATCCGTTGCGCGACGACGGCCACCCTCCAGCTCACCAGGTTGGTACAAGTAGCGCACACGAACGTCGAACGAGAGCCGAGGCTCTTGGAACCCCAATTCCCGACCCGGGCGTGCCTCGACGGGAGCTTGTATCACGCTCGCCAACTCGATGGCGTCCTCGGGCTTCCGAGCAATCAGGCGAGTTACCTGTTGGTTAGCTGACGCCACGACGGACGGCAATCGAGCCACCCACTCTGTGGAGCGCGTCTCTGGATCGTGAAGCTCCTGGGCGTATTGGTGCCCAAACAACCGCTCGGCCGACCTTCGTTTCCAGCTCTCCACGATCCCCTGGTCCCGGTGGATATCCACGCGGCCCCTTCGAACAGAAACGCCATGCGTCTCGAGCAATTGGGAAACCGAACCCATGAACTCCCGCTCAGGATCGACTTGTAGCAAGTTGGGCCATGTCAAAGGGCTCCGTTTGTAGATACGCTCGAAAGCGGTTGCAACCTCCCTGCTCTCTTTCGTAGCCAATGGTTCGGCCTCTTTGTAGCGCGAGGCAACATCGACCATTGTAAGCGCGTACTTGTATAGATTCCGACCTCGGCCAGGTCGGTCGTGGGGCAAGAAGAGCAAGTTGGCTTGGTGGACCTCATTCGGCGTCGACACGTCGAACCTTGGTCGCGTTATATCTTGGGGTGGCGGAAGGTATATCTGCCAGAGGGCTTGCTTCTGGAGCCACGCCATTGCCACACCAACGGCAACACCAACTGGAGGGGAAAATACAACCAGAGACCCGCGGCGCCAGTGAAAGGATCGAAAAGGAGCTCAAGGTCATCAACCCTCAACCGAAAGCTTCCCTTCTCACCATTCCGGTTGGTGAATACACCCTTTCGAGTGTCCAAGCGACTATAAAGGCTGCAATATCTCTAGGTTCTCGACCTGCCCAAATCGTGGCTTCGAAAACCGGGTACACCCTTGTGGTGGCCTCAGGCGCAAGCCCCAACAAGCCTCTACGACAGCTTCTGGGAATTTCCGAGGCTGCGAGTGGGGAATCGTTAGTTATAAACTGGCCCGCAGTCGAGAGTGCATGGCTCCACTGTAAACTTGTGGACGTCGAGAGTGTTGCCCATAAACAAACAGACACACAACTTGTAAAACGCGCGGCAATTCTGGGCAGGCTCCAGAGAGAAACAACGACGAATTCTCTCCTCCATACAACCACACTCACCATTCGGATTCAAGCCAGGGCTGTTTCCCGGCTACACAACCTTCGATTCCGTGTTGTTGACGAAAAGAACAACCACCTCCAGCACCATGGAATGCCCATATCACTCATATTGGAGATTGAGACATACGAGGCAATACAACTTGGCGAGTGATTCAATGTACGAGACTGGTGGTATCTATTCACAGCTCCAAACTGTCGCTCCAGATGCTGCGCAAGACAATCGACTGAAAGTGGTTGCCGATATCCAGACAGCAATCGAAAACGAGCTTGCCCACTACGAGCGGGTTCTCAAAAAATATAAGCGAGCCCACTCGGGGCTCTCGCGATGTTCGCTCTTCTCCGGCAGTTTGACCGTCCTACTGTCCAGCGGAAGTCTCGCGAGTGTTCTTTCCGAGGTTGGCATCATCGTAGGCGTCCCATTAGCTAGCCTTGCGGCCTTTCTTGGAATCGTGTCGGGCGGCTGTGCGATAGTAGGGCAACGGTTCGAGAGTAAGATTTCGAAGCACGAGCGAACCGTGAAACTGGCGAATAGTAAACTCTCGACGATCGTCGATCTCGTTTCAAAGGCTTTGAACGATGGCCGCGTCTCCCAGGAGGAATTCTCGTTGATTGTTGCCGAACTTGAACAATTCCGGCAACAGAAGGCTGACATTCGGGCGAGATCTGTTGTTGCGACACAGGAAGCCCAACCGAAATTCGACGAAACTCCAGCCGAGATCGAAAAACGGATTCGTGGTGAGATTTTAAAAAGATTAGGGTCCGATTCAGATACAAAAGGACCGAGAATGGGTTTTATTTCTTGTTTGAAAAAAATATATATATATAGTCCCAGACTCGGCGATCCATGGATTGAGGTTCATATTTTTTTTTCCAAGTTGCGTGACTCAGCCTTCGAGAAGGTTCTAGAGCTTCTATCTGTCAAAAGAGAATTGCGTGGGTGGCTAGAGAGAGACGACTCATGGCGATAGTTCGTCGCGCTCGTTGTCGCAGAAGTCTCAGCTTGCTTGTGGTTGTCTATCAACATTCAGAGAGACCTCAAAAATAAGTTGCGGCGCTGGTTCCGTCACCCTAGGACCAAACGACAAATTCATCGGTGATATCGTTGAGTGTTACACTTGTTTCATGAAGATGCCCATTTTGCAAACATCTCTGACAAAGCATTTTTCGTCTGCGACATCTATTGCAGAGAAACCTGCCGATACTGCTGTCATCACATTCGAGATATAATTTACCGTAGAACGCGGCTCGAGTGATAAGCGCGCGCCAGCCCAACCCAAGTGCTCGGAGGTAATGAGCTGGGATCCCGACTGGAAGCGGGCGTCCGCCCTCGATCACCTTTTTCCGGGATAGCGCTGTAAGTGACTGAACGGTGTCTGATTCGGTGCGTACCTCGTGTAGCCCGTGTCTGTTGAGCTTCGCCCTGCCTGGAAGCCCGAATTGTTTTGCTTGAGCACGTAGCTCCGCAACGTTAAACATTGTTATGTGTGTGCGTCGATATGCCTTATATACCCACTTGTCTAATAGGAATTTCACCTGCGTGCCCGTTGTCGGCGCTGCCGTTGGGGGCGCCGCTGGAGGTCCCGGTGATATCCAACAACAACTAGGGCCCGAGGGTCTCCAACGCAGTGCCGGCCCGGCGTTGCTGAGTTCGGGAACACTGAGTCCCCCCCTCCCACAGTTAGTCACGTCAGCAGTCGGTGATTCTCGATGAATATTTACCGATAATCACCTCGACTTCGGTGACTAATTGTTAAATAGATGCACGGAGCCGGAGGAGCAAAACCCGTAAATAACAGCTTCGGCTGCATTTGAAGAGCTGAGAAGCGCAACATTAATTACATCCGGAACATAGAAAGCCATCTTCCATTTATTTTATAATATAGAAAGTCGAAAATTATGGAGTATTTCACTGAAAAAAATCAACATTCTGTACTGAGAAAACAAACCCAGCGCGCGCTCGATGGCGTGATGATAGTGTCAATATAGCCCTCTTAGGTTGAATCAATTTGAACAACATGTCGCATACTATACACACCAAGACAGATCTTCAGCATATTAGATTATAATAAATTCCTTAATTCAGCAGGTTTTTGAGAAAATATATTTTAGAGGATAAAAAAAGGACAACTTTGCTTGCTCAGCTACAGGTATTATTATTTTCGAGGGATATTTTGACGTGCATTTTATATTTTAACGATTATATCTTCGTGTGGAAATAATTTAATCAGAAAACTGCATATAGTGAAATAATTACAATAAGCCACTTCGCGCTTTCGTCCGCCATTTTGAATTGGGGCATGCAAACGCGCGGAAATATATAGAAATCTGGATCACTTTGACTTGACGTAACTCCGCTCCATTTCGTTGGATTTTAGAAAATATGTTTTCTTTGTTATTTATGACCTATAATATGATGGCAACAAATAGAGTAAAAAATATTTTGGTTTTCAAAATAAAACGTTTCGCACGTGAATATGCAAATTAGCTCGAAATTTTAAGATCCATTCGTGAAAAGAAGATTGACTCCTAAAAGGTAGTTAAATCACCTATACATTGGTCTTATTTTCAGTCCAACAAGTGACATGCATGCATGCGCTGATTTTCGAAGTTTATATTTTGAAAAGCCAACGAAATGGACCGGAGTTAATAGTAATACTATTTATTTATTTATTTATTTATATAGCGCTATTTCCGGTAGTCCAATAGCGTTTTACAATGTCTAAGAATATTAATAATTAATTAATTAATTAGTTACGTCAAGTCAAAGTGATCCAGATTTCTATAAATTTCCGCGCGTTTGCCCCAATTCAAAATGGCGGACGAAAGCGTGAAGTGGCTTGTAGCAGCATTATATATGAGAAAACGTTTTTTCCTTCTTTTTTAAATTGTTTTAATTACAGTACAATATATATTTACAATGAAAATTGTAACTTTAACTTTGTTTCATGAAATAATAGTGGGTGGAGAAAATGGATTTTGTGTGAATGTTTGCTGGATGAAATTCTTTAAAATTAAGTGCACTTTTTACACAACTTTCAGTTGAATTTGAATCAACCTGGGAGGGCTAATTTCAGGCCATTTCTCGCCAAATTCACAATTATGTATTGCTTGGGGTTTTTTTCATGGGAATCGTTAATTACATATTGCAGATATTTAGATGCGAAATTATTCAGATTTTGAAAATAAATAGGAGTTAAATAACGCAAATTAGTTCTACAAATGTTAATCATATTTCCACATTCAGAAGAAATTTCATACTCCAAACAACTAACTCAAGACTCTTTTCTAGAATCGCATTGTATTTGAGTAAAATAAGAATATACACCTATTCCAAATATCGTTGTCCGGCCCGAAAGCAACAAGCAAGAAGCTGACGACCGCAAAGGACTTTGGGAATCTCCTAATTAATTAATTTATCCGTGGTACTTGAGAAGTTATCCCTACGAGCATCCAATTAATAACAATCATTTGGAACTATTCGGCCATTTGAAAATGCATGTTGTTAAAATGTCTACGGATGAATAAATGAATAAGGAGAAAGTCCCAATGTCCTTTGCTGTCGTCAGCTTGTTGCTTGTTGCTTTCGGCGCAGACAACGATTTTTTTAATAGGAGCATATATAATTATTAGTAGTAAACAGCTTACAACCTAGTTTTCACATTTCAGACCACGTGACGAAATATGCTAATGCTTCCACGATGTTGACGTTGTTGATAGTCTTACTCGTGTTGCCATGGATATGCGTCCAAGCTCAACAATGTCGCATCGCTAATTCTGTAAGCTATTTCAAACTGCAAGACCACCTCATTAACCACCTATCTACACCAGAGAGCTTCCAGTGTGTTGATAAATGCGCATTGCACGAACATTGCCACAGCATCAACTTTTACCAAGACAAAGGAATGTGTGAGCTGAACAACGCTACTCACTTGACCAACCCAGAAAGTATGGTGTACTCACAAGGTTCTCAGTACTTGAACTACTTTACACGCCCTGCAGCCAATTGCAGCAACAAGCTCTGTAGTAATCCAAGAGCTAAATGTGTGATGGACAGCGATGGACTAAACTACAAGTGTGTCAACATGTCAACATGTCCGGGTAATAACCTGAAATCAAATCGAAATAAATTAAGTATTTTCCATGTTTTTATTTATAATGAACGACTATTATTACCATCCGCAATAGAAATATTAATATATCTGCAGAAACCAATATCAAGACAAACTAAGTTAAGGTAATTTAACAGGAATGTGAACGCAAATTATCACAAACCAACAGCGGGAAAACGTTGTTGATTTCATTGTTTTATTTTTTTTATGTAACATTCATTAGCTAAGGAAGGCTTACTAATAGTTCCCTTGTATTTCAGTCCTTTTTCATGTTGGGGGGCTGAAGGTCCTGAAGATGTTTTACATTATTATTTTTTGATCCAGGAGAGCAAGAAGTATTGGCTTTTCCAAGAAAATCTATTGAAGACTACGTCGTTCTTGAGAGTGCCTTCGACAACTTAACCGCCATTACAATCTCCTTGTGGGTGCAACTAGATTCAAGAAGCAAAGTACAACACGCACTGTTTAGCTATGCAACACAAGCCGAACCGAATGAAGTATTACTACATATATATTCTGGCCCTTTAACGACAGTTTATTTTGGCAGGGAAACATCAGGGAACGAGTAAGATATGACTTAGTATGATTCATTTAGATTCTCTTTTGAAGAATTACATCATGTCGCTTATTTTGTGTAGTAATTTTTTTTTTTCTTTTTAGCAATTTTAAATGATTAAAATAATGCCCTGCCCTGCCCTGCCCTGCCCTGCCCTGCCCTGCCCTGCCCTGCCCTGCCCTGCCCTGCCCTGCCCTGCCCTGCCCTGCCCTGCCCTGCCCTGCCCTGCCAAAAACGCCAATAAATATATAATAAATATAAACGGCAATTTCAAATATTGAATTATATAATCCTGGCGTGATGACACATACTATAAAATATATAATGCGACAAATTGGATAAGTGATAATATCGTTCAAATTTAACACGGGCAACAAGTCACGTAGAGTCAGTATTTTGAGTAATATTTGTATATTCCGTATCGCTTATAAGCTCTCCGAACTCTGTATTTGTTTCTGATGACCTTTAGATATCCGAACCCCCAACAGTATTCCGAACCCCAACATCTGGTTTTATTAATGACGTCATCGACATAGATAAAAAGCAGATGTCGGGGTTCGGATTACTGTTGGGGGTTCGGATATCTAAAGGTCATCAGAAACAAACAATAACAGAGCTTCGGAGAGCTTATAAGCGATACGGAAAATACATTAAATATTACCCAAAATACTGACTCTACGTGACCTGTTGCCCGTGGTTCAAATATCCAAATGTAGTTTCTCTATTTTCTTTTTTCATTTCTTTACGTATAGTGTGTCTACTCCTTCTATTTGGGACGGCAAATGGCATCACGTCTGCCTAACCTGGAAGAATACCGAAGGCAATTACAAAGTATATTTCGATGGTGTCCAAATGGGTGATCGAAGTGTGAGTAAGGATCACGTTATTGCGAAGGGTGCAATTTGTCCTTGGACAAGATCAGGATAGCTACAAAGGAGGTTTTGACAGAGGGGACAGTTTCCAAGGCAATCTGACGAATGTTAACCTGTGGAACAAGGCCCTTACAGCACAAGAGGTATCTGTCCTGGCAAAATCATGTACGGCTGGTGAGGGGAACATCGTCAAGTGGTCAGATATCAAAGATAAAGGAGAAGGAGATGTTAAGCTGATCTGCACTTCTACCTGTGTTTAGCCGGATTTAACGAATATCGCATGCTTCGTATTAACACTGGGGAGCACAGAACAATGACTATAAAGACTTTTTAGCAGTTTTTAAAATACCATGATTAGCTCGGTTTTCATTGTTCCACGAGGGGCATTTAACATCAAACATCCCTCGCGAAAACTCCAAGTCAAGTATCGCTCATGCATAGTAATGAGGGAAATTTAGACTAAATGTCCCTCATTACTATTCATGAGGATGCAAGTCAGTCCCTCATATACACCAGGTGTATACACAATCATTGGGACCCAAGAGCAAACCGAAGAGTAATTAAGTAATGATCCGTCTAAGAGGTAGGCAGAATAACAATAGGCCGCATCAGTCTGGTACGTTGGTGAACTTTTCGGTAATCCTTTAATGAAATTAAATCAATACCTGCTATTGGACGAGAGGCCAAAAAGCGCGAAATTTGAATTTGTTTCATAATTATCATGCTCGTTCAAAGTATTTGACCGTATTTTGTTTATTGCTGTGGCTTACCAATACCTTTTGTTGGAACATACTCGAATTTTGCCAAAATCGTATGCGCCAAAGCTCTGAATAGGAGCAGACATATCAATTATCGGCAGTGATGTCATTGAAGAAATGTCATATTTATTGTTTAGTTCGTGAATTTCACAAGGTTTCTGGGTTGTAGTTGCTTTGAAAAGCTTCTGAAGCGCTACCTATTCTCATGATACGCTGCCGTGAACCACAACACTGCAAAACGACAGAACGCCATAGGAAAAGTTGGATCACTCAATGTTGGTGGTCAACGTCTTCGTTCAATCGAGAACGTGTCTCGATCTATCAAACGTACCTCGTTTGTCTATTCGAGTACTTCAGATCGAGGGATCGAGGACAGAATACAGACATCGAGGGATCGAGGGATCGAGGACCGATTACTCCCGGAAATGGAGAGATCGTAGGCAGATATTAGATCGAGGGCATATTTTTAGATCGAGGGCATATTTTTAGATCGAGGAATCGAGTGTTAGAGGATCGAGTATATATTAGATCGAGGGATCGTGATTTGTGTATACACAGGGATCCCAAGGCCAAGCATAAATTTTTAAAAAAAAAATTTCGAAATACATATTTTTTTCCCTATACATCTTTGTTGTCTGTTAAAATTTAGTTTCACCAGGCAGGATAAGTTGGAGTTAACAATACAACAATACTTTATTTTGAAATTTAATTTTTTCTGAATTTATGCTTGGGCTCCCTGTGGTGTATACAGTTGAACCTCGGGTTGCGACCACCTCCCGTAAGCGACCAGTTTTCCAAAATACCAGTTCAGTTCCAAGCCAATTCACAATAGTTGGAACCTCTCGTAAGCGACCGCCTCTCGCATTTTGGGTGGTCGCTTACGGGAGGTTCAACTGTATTATTTATTAGTTATTTTCGTTTGTTCATTCATTTATATTTATTTATTGTCATTTCATTTATTTATTCATTCGTTCGTTCATCCATTCATTTATGTCATTCATTTACTTATATAGTCAGTCAGTCAGTGAGTCAGTTTAATAGTTAGTCAGTCAGTCAGTTTAATAGTCAGTCAGTCAGTCAGATTAATAGTTAGTCAGTCAGTCAGTTTAATAGTTAGTCAGTCAGTCAGTTTAATAGTTAGTCAGTCAGTCAGTTTAATAGTTGGTCAGTCAGTCAGTCAGTCAGATTAATAGTTAGTCAGTTAGTCAGTCAGTCAGTTTAATAGTTAGTTAGTCAGTCAGTCAGTCAGTCAGTTTAATAGTTAGTCAGTCAGTCAGTTTAATAGTTGGTCAGTCAGTCAGTCAGTCAGATTAATAGTTAGTCAGTTAGTCAGTCAGTCAGTTTAATAGTTAGTTAGTCAGTCAGTCAGTCAGTTTAATAGTTAGTCAGTCAGTCAGTTTAATAGTTGGTCAGTCAGTCAGTCAGTCAGATTAATAGTTAGTCAGTTAGTCAGTCAGTCAGTTTAATAGTTAGTTAGTCAGTCAGTCAGTCAGTTTAATAGTTAGTCAGTCAGTCAGTTTAATAGTTGGTCAGTCAGTAAGTCAGCCTTAATAGTTAGTCAGTCAGTCAGTTTAATAGTTAGTCAGTCAGTTTAATAGTTAGTCAGTCAGTTTAATAGTTAGTTAGTCAGTCAGTCAGTCAGTTTAATAGTTAGTCAGTTAGTCAGTCAGTCAGTTTAATAGTTAGTCAGTCAGTAAGTCAGCCTTAATAGTTAGTCAGTCAGTCAGTTTAATAGTTAGTCAGTCAGTCAGTTTAATAGTTAGTCAGTCAGTCAGTTTAATAGTTAGTCAGTCAGTCAGTTTAATAGTTAGTCAGTCAGTCAGTTAGTTTAATAGTTAGTCAGTCAGTCAGTTTAATAGTTAGTCAGCCAGTCAGTCAGTCAGTTTAATAGTTAGTCAGTCAGTCAGTTATGCTATTGTTCATTTATTCATTTATTCATTCATTCATTTATTCATTTATTGATTACATTCATCCACCCATAATCCACTTTGAAAATGAAACTGCATTTTTCTTGCTTTTCTTTTCCTTTTTCCCCGCCAAAAGCAACGGCAAGTGATTGTGTGTCATCCTCAAAGATGGCCGGAGTGGATGGAACTGCAATGCCCCTGTATAGCATAGATGAAACATGCAACATATTCATGCAGTGCGTCGACGATTAAAAAAAAATTATCAAGGATTTTAATAAATCGTATATCAATGTGTCTATATTATTGTAACTATTAATTGTTATTGGGTTTTAGTATATTTAATATCATTGTGTTATTCCAATTTTATGTGCTACCCTTCATCGTCGTCAATCTTACCCGTTTCAGAATCAAAACCCGTGTCCTTAAAATCGCTTCTTCCATTTCTTCCATTTCCTTTATTCCAATTTTTTTCCATTTTGGAAATGTACCAAAATGACTTGTTTTTATTGTCAATATTGGATCCTCAATATCGCAGCATTATGTCACTGAATATACTTGCAGAATTCACGCACTGAATCTGCACACTTGATAGAAAAATCAGTATCACCAAATTAGACATGTTGAAATTGAGAATACGCTATGACCTGTGAGACATCGAAACACAATGTAATCCTGTCTATTAAATGTACCACAGAATCTCATTGTCGACTGTAACCATTACTAGACATTACTAGACATTACTAGACATTACTACTATTCTCTTTCCTCTTTTGCTTTCTAAGAGGGGTGGTTGTAAGCGAAAAATGATAATAATAGTGAATAAACAAAAGACACCAAATTCTCTATTTGTTTCGGTTGCCTTAGCTGGTAATGCACGGCATGAGTCAATGCCCACCAACTTGAGTGCCTTTCTAAAAAGTGCGAAACGGACGGATAGTACCGGAGGGGGGGATCCTATATATAAAGTGGTTGGGATGCTCGGCGTCGGATATTTTGAAAATGACCCCCAAAAGGTACCAGAGTCTTGTTCAGGTGGGTGTGGCTACAAATTATATTTACCCCTAAAAAAGGTACCAACTCTAAAGTAACAAAAGCTACAACTGTCATTCATTATCTTATATGTGACATCTTATTTACTGAGAAACATCCTAAGCGGTACCAAATTGCGGACATGGATCCCTAAAAGGTACAGCGAGCATCCCAAACACTTTATATATGAGAGTCAAGTCAAGTCAAGTCATCAAGTCAAGGACGATTATAACACAGAGCATTGTTTGTGAGTCAATAGGAGACACTACCTTAATCGGTTGATCTGATACGAAGAGTCTTTAACTGCAACTGCTTTATGTGTCTGTCCATATTCAAGGGATGGGATAGGTGCTCTTGTCTTTGGAATGTACATTGTAAATTCGATAGGTCTGTTTCAGCCCCAAAAATGGGGCCAAAAAGTTGAGTAAAATATGGGTTAAATTTTGGGGCTGTTTTAGACCTTCTGTATGGGGGCTGATTTGGCTCTGATTTTAGTGGCTGAACTGGCCCCCCAAAAGGTGCTAAAACAGAACATAGAAGGGCTGAATTGGAAAACATAGGTACTGATTTGGGTTTGACTGGGGCTGATTTGGATTTGAGCAGGTCTGATTTGAGTTTGACTAGGTCTGAAATGATACCAAAATAGGGTTGTTTCAGCCCTTTAGAAACTGCTATTTCAGTCCTGTAATTGTGGACCAATTCGCACCACCTTAAAGGTCTGTTTTGGTTGCAAATAGGAACTGAAACAGATTTCTTTAGAACTGTTTGGGAATCCTTGGTAAAATTGTAGAAAATAACACAGTCTTTCTCAATGAACATATGTATTTGAAAAGCACATTTATTCACATTCAAGTTACTATAGTCACAGTTTCAAATTGACATATATTCTCTATCCCCACCCCACCCCAAAAAAGATACATTTTACCATGCAAGGCAACATCAGTCAGTTATCGTCACTATTGCAAGGCGACGGGCCAGAATTAATGCTAGTTCAAAGCCTGATAGAGGCAACAGCCACTTTTGTGATCAATTGAATCTGCATGCATTTTCAGTTCACAGCATGATAATTCCAAACAAGCTATGTTTAAAAAATGAATTGGTATTAATTAGAGGTTTTGGTTCCTATTTGTACAGATAATTTACAGTATGTACTTTCTCATCTACATATCTATGGATGTTACATGTACCATCCATCTAAATTTAATAAGCATTATTTGCATCTTGGACATTAATTCCCATCAATGCTACTGGTCCTCTGAAAGGAATATTATCATAAACAATGTATTATCAATTAGAACCAATTTATATAATGCATGTGATGCCAGTTAAGTCAGAAATTATAAACAATAGTTGATGATTATTTCATAATAAAAATGTTAACATCTAAATTTCAGGCATTACTGAAACATAAATGCTTAGAATTGACTTCATGATATTTAATCAGCATCAAACAATTCAATAAATCATTGCAAACAATTTGATTTTACTGTAAGTACATTGTACTACAAATGATGAAAATGCATTATTGTAAAATACAATAGTCAGAGACTCGAAATCTCACACTCAACGCACATTTACCTCGATCACAGATTAGAACTGTACTCCACAAAACATTAAAACAATACTACGCATCGCCAAAAATACCGGACATTTCGAGCCCGCGGAGATTGGGCAGCGGTTTCGCCATCTCATAGGCAGCCTTTAAAACAGGATAGGGGATTTCAACAGCAAAAACATAATCTTGATTTTTAGCTCTTTCTTGATTTACATAGCTTAAAGGCGGATCTATTACGTTCTATAATTTTCTTTTGATATTCGGTTAAAACGTGTGCCATAGTAAGTGAACTTACAGAGATTATAGACCTTCACGGAGGCTTATTAAGTTGGGAAGCCTGTCTTATTTGGGCAGAGAAGAGCCTTGGTTACCCATAAGGCTTTACGTTAAACATGGCGGACAAAACAGAAGAGTTTTGGTGTTTTCCGGCTAAATTATGCCTAAAATTTAGCATTTTTCCTCTTCAAAATGGCAAAAAAATTCAAAAGGTCAACTCTACGGTTATTACTGAATTCAGCAGCGAAAGGAACTTCTTAAAAGGTATTTTTTTAGAGTAAAAAACACAGCATTTCATCGCTATAGTGTTAAACTTTCTGAAATTAGGTCACGGGAGAGTGTTTATATGATAATATTTTTTCTTCAGAGGACAGAAGTATGACATTTTTTACATATTGCATGTATTTATTGAGTACAGATGCGGATAAAAGTGTTCATCAAACTATCGTTGATGGAACCTATTTATAATGTTCGACTACTCAAATCGCTATTTGGATACGATCGCTTTGATTTTGATCATTCTAAAACGAAGTCACTGAAATAGTGATAAGCTATTATGCTAGAGAAAAAAACATTTTTCCCACTTATTACGCACGTTTTCTATCAAGTTGAGCCACCATTTTTAAATGGCAACGAAGCGAACTGCGCTTGCGCGGAAATGAAGATGTCCGGTATTTCTGGCGATGCGGGCCTAAAATGCAATCAAGCAATATGCACCAGACATGAGTTACCAAGACTCGAGGTCTCACACTCAACGCACATTTACCTCGATCACAGATTAGAACTGTATTCCACAAAACATTTAAACAATACTACGGTCTAAAATGCAATCAAGCAATATGCCCCAGACATGAGTTACCAAGACTCGAGGTCTCACACTCAACGCACATTTACCTCGATCACAGATTAGAACTATACTCCACTTGTAAAACATTTAAACAATACTACGGTCTAAAATGCAATCAAGCAATATGCACCAGACATGAGTTACCAAGACTCGAGGTCTCACCATAAAAGACGATTTGGTCACAGCTAATGATCAGATTTTAAAATAGCCAAAACAAAATCAAAGTGCTTGCAAAATATTGATTAAACTTAAACTTATATATATTTAAATGAAAATGTATAGCATTGGTTATATCTACTGACTGTTACTAACTGTTAGTAATAGTATTAAAACATGTCGATTATGCCTCTATCAAATAAACAATTCTCTGTAGTGAATAAAATTAACACAAAGAACAGCAGAGAAATGTTACAAATTACTCGTACTCACCGGCTGATTTGCAAGCCAAACTGTGAAAATATGCTCTCCACGGATGTTCTAAAGTACTTTCAACAGTAATCCCTCTTCCTCATATTAAAATGGCATTGTTGTAAAAGATCCAAGCGTCTACAATGCAAAAGCCTTGAACAGTTCTCCAAATTACGCCTCTATCAATTACAATTCTCTGTAGTAAATACAATTGTATATGGAAAGCATTTTAATAAGCAAACATTCGTGCTTTACGCTGAACAAACAACAGCAGAGAAATTACAGTTTCAACAATAACGGTTTACAAATTATTCGATTCGATTATTAGACTGTACTCGCCGGCTGATTTGCAAGACAAACTGTGAAAATTGCTCTCCACGGATGTTCTAAAGTACTTTGAATAGTATTCTCTCATAATGGCATTGTTTGTAAAGATCCAAGCGTCTACAAAAGCGTTAAAACTCCAAAAGATATCGATGCGAATCCTCCATGAAAGTCGTTGAGTTGAAAATAGCGGGCTGTACGTACATCGCTGAGCATGATGGGTAATGGGAGGTTTCAAGGAATTCTGGGATTTTATTTGTAACCTAGGTCCCCTCTCTTTCGGTATACAGAAATTAGCGCGCAAAACAGCTCATGCTGGCTTTCTTTCTATCTTTCTTTGGATTTTTATGAATGTTTGAATTAAAGGTTGTTTTAGGGGGGGTTACTTGGTTAAGAAATGTTAGGTATGTGCAGCGGAATTACTCACTCAAAACCCTGGATTTACGGATCCCCCTCGGCTTTGACAAAACTTGAGCACACCTACCGATGCATCTCCTGCAACCTGCATGTTTTTTATATGGCCTTGGTTGTCTTTATAACTAGGTAGTCGTAGAACTGCACAAAATTAAACGAAGGCAAAGCTCTGAGGTCAGTTTTCCAGTCACAACCAGTTACTTCGAATTCCAGTTGTTCGTATCAGTTGTTTCTTTCGTAGATCGCCGGGTAGACACTATAGTAACCACTGGTTGATTGGAACCTTGGTTCGTCGTCAACTCTTCATTATCTGTATAGCTTCAATGCTCAATCGTTTCTTCTCGATTAGCATGTGGCAACGCAACACAAGTTCGGCCTTTTTGCCGCTTGTATTTTCGTGATAGCGACCTAATAGCTCCTTTAAATCTTTAACTCTTAAGCTTTTAAGCTCCTCTAGTGACAGCAGGGTTTCCATTTCATTGTCTTTATCCATTGATGGTAATCAAAATACAAAACATACAACTTTTCTGACTTTGAACGACTGCAAACACAAGGAAAACACTTGGTTTCTATGGCGCTATACAGGGTTAGCATCGCTTTGGTGTGAAAACTGAGCCTGCCTTTTGAAGTCCAGCAGTTTCTAGGTGGGAATACGAAACTGGACTATTTGAGTTCTCTACATTCAAGTATTCTCAAAGTATTTTGCTCTTTTCAGTTGGGTATTTATCATTTTTGCACGTGTTTTCCTAACATTCCTACCTAAAGTACAATACTTATTAACTAGCCCCCCAGCCGAAAATAGCACAAATTGACTTCTTCTAAGATTATTCTTTGCATTCGAGAACTTATTTTTTTAAGCTGAAAAATTGTCCCTCAATGTGAGATCGTATTATTTTGGTACTATGGTATCAGACAGTACACTCTATTTGTTATGATTATGACTGATTTTCATCGCTGGTGTATACCATATTACAAACACTCTACGTGTTGAAGTTTATTGTTTATAGCTTAATTCTTCATGATCATTTTTTTGGGGACTTCTTAGAATCAGCTGTACACCGTTTGATATAATTTAGTTCGATTCACATTGAGTTTTTATTCAGCATTGTGTTTGCGAATCGTTTATCTGATTTGGTGACGTGTCAAACTAAGTTATAAGAAAACCTCTCTTAGTAGCTCACCCCCCAGCAATTTTCTTCCGTGATTTATTGCTTCACTCATGCTAGTTTCGTAAGGTCTTGTTTGTTGGAGTTGAAAAATTGTCCCTCTTGCTTTGCGGTGGATTTGAAGTGTCCAAGTATCACTCATTCACCCGACTTTTCCGTATATGAATGTTGCCTTGTTTTGGCGGATTTTGTTCCCTTATACGGAAACAAATATCCACAGCACCACAAAAGTAGGCGGACTATTTCAATGATTTTCTAAAACTTCATTCTAGATACGTTGATCGCTCACTAAATCTTCCACAGCAGTGCACTTGGCAAAACAATAGCGATACTTCATGTTTACAAACATTAACATTGTGATGTAAATGTGCCAACCATTTCCACAAAAACTTTTCACACGTTTACTTTCAACAGCCAATCTCTGGTTGGCACATCGTTGGCACATGAATGACAAACGCTGAAGTATCGATTATACAAATAGGTACTTTGAAATCTGATTCTTAACGCATGCGCAGACAAAATGTATACATGCTATGCTACACCGCTCTGATGACTGCAACTTAGTTGTTCCTTTGCATAGCACCGTTATACATGTATACAGACGACTACGATTGCCTGCACCTAAACTCAGAAGAGAATATTTCGCAGGTAAGATTTGCCGGTTGCAATATTACTGTTCGTTAAAGGTCTAAAATGGCATTTGATATTTGATACCCTTGATATGACAATGTAAGTACAGTGGAACCTCGATATAACGATGTGCCAAGGGACTGACCAAATTAGATCGTTCTATCGAGTATCGTTAAATCGGGATTTTTCTCCATGCATTTACTGTAACATTTGCTGGGCTGTCAAATGTTGATCGTTTGCATTGAGCCCTTATTATCCAGCTTGGAAATTTTGCGGAATCGATCGAGATGATTGTTGAGTCCTTGGTACTTCAGACCAGTGGTCAACATGACCAGCGGTGGTAAGACGTTGGCATGATGACGTACATGATGATCGAACTATTCAAACTTCTACAACTCGGACAAAAAAAACATCAAGCCCATCTGAACATTTCTACAATAATTCAGATCACAATGCACTGCAAAGAATCAAGTTGATGAGATTCATAATTGTTAAGTTTTGTGCATGGTCTATTATGTCACCTGCATAGCTGGTCGTCCACACATCTATATGTTCTACAAGAAAGAGAAACACATGTCAAGCTTGCATTTATACAGTAATTTATCGGAGGTCACCGATCCGAGTCGAATCCGTAAAAGTTACATCTACGATCGGCGGCAAATAATTCATAACCTCTCATCGACTTATTCAAGCTGTACTAAATTCATTTACTATTCAAGAATCTTCTCCGTTATATACTACAGTACTGCATTACTAATCAGTAAAGACTGGCGTTATTTTGATACGTGATGAAAAAGAAGATCAAGCCATAGCGTAAAATTGCCCAAGAAATCAGGTCATGACCACGTTTTTGGTTGAATGACAAAAATAAAACATTTCAACAATTTAAAAACATTATGAAAAACAATCCTGTATCCCCCCCCCCCCCCCCCCCCCCCCTAAAAAAAAGACCGTGTTTATGTATTTTTCCGAGGCAGAAATCGCAAGTTCCCGCAATATTTTTTTTAATTAGGGCCCAGTCCCCATTCGGCGAATCCTCTTGATTCTCAGCCTTTTTCAGTCAAATTTAATCGATTATCTAAGGGAGTCTGGGTTCAGAAAACTTAGTTTCCCTGTGGAACAGAGGCTTGGCTACTACATTATCCAATATGGCTGACGAAGAAAGCATTCTGGCAAGAGAAAAACGTTCGCGAACTTGGGCAATTTGGCGTTCTGTCCGTATACAGCGCCCGGATACAGCGACCACAAAAAAGCTTGAAAAATCGCATGATACGCTTATTTTATTGGCAAACGAAAAAGACTCTGAAATGGCTGTAGAAGTACATCAGATTTCCGATGTTAAGTATTTTATTGTGGACGTTCGTAAAGCACAATTCAAGAAGCTGTTTTTTCGCGACGGCCTAATTTCCATACAAGACACGGCCATTGCTGGGCCGTATTCACTCAAAGAAAATCGCTAGATAGACAAACATTACAGATCGAGGTACGGATTAAATTAAGTTGTTTTATTTTTGTAATAATTTAATTTTCCCATGTTAAGTTTTCTTCGATACGTGCTGTTATCTTGCTATAAGTTTATGAAAGTACGGCTGCACGCGTGTTTACTGTAAAATGTCGGAGTTAATGAGCTTGAAACTTGAAATTTGACGACAAGATAATATGCAAATTAGGAAATACACCGGAAGTGACCTCTCATTTTACGCTATGAAAATCAACTCGAATTTTTATATCACTCGTCAGAAGGCCACTTTGAGACACAGGAACCCGGGGGGTGGGGGGGGGGGGGGGGGGGTACTCCTTTGTCCAAGTGGTAGGAGTGATCGGCGGTCCTTTTAGGGTTGAAGATATTTCCTGTGTGTACCTTTTAGGGTTCCGACACAAAAGTCAGTTACGTAACACGAGTCCGTACCTTTTAGGGTCAATTAAACATGTTGTCCAGTCACTGATGAAACGATATCAGCACAATCACTTATAGTTCGCCATATATGGTCATATATGTCGTACCTTTTAGGGGTTCAAATCAACATGGCTTCAACAGCTCTTTTAATTTATGCGTACCTTTTAGGGGTCGTTTTCAAAACCGACCGCCGATCACCCCTACCACTTGGACAAAGGGAGTATCCCCCCCCCCCCCCCCCCCCCCCCCCAGTCTTATTCGATCTTCCAAATTTTGTTATTGTTGTTGTGTATTACGAATATAATTTGAATGCCTTTTGCTTAGCGACCTCGCAGCATTTCACTTCCAATATACCGAACATCAAATCTACGGAGACGTCACAGGGAGAGGATCTCAAGAACTGCAAGCTCTATAAATCACTGAATAAAATGAACAAGAAACTGTGGAAATAAGTACTAAAAACGAAATAAGTACTAAAAACGCACATGGATATTTTTTGTTGTACAATTCACTATCACTTTTCACTTTGGTAAAAATTATGTTACTTTGAACTGGAATCGTTAGCCGTTTTGAAGTCGCACGGCTCTAGTATTCTTATGCTTATCGTTTCTTTCGTAGGTTATTCTAAATGTTCCCGCCAAGACATGGAAATGCCATTTGTGAATTAAATATACTTACAGCATAGGTTTCGAAACCTTACCGGCCTTTACCATAAAAGTACAGAGATGTACAAATGCTCGACACATTTACCGGTACTCATAACAAGACACCTTCGCGAACGACGACATCATAACAATACATAACAAGACGAACGACAACGAGGACGAACGTAAAGGCCGGTGAAACTCCAAGAGTTTCACCGTGCAACATGGTCGTTTTCAGGAAACTTTTTCGAATTTGCGTTGCGAGACAGTTTCATGAAAACTATAACTTATTTCTACTTTTTCGTGAAACTCGAAGCAAAAACGTTTCATAAAACCAGCCATTGCACCGTGTAACACACCTCGTGAAACTTGTTTCAGCAAACATGTTACACGATGAAACTGTCTTGCACTGTTTCACGAAACAGCTTCACGAAAAAGTTCGACATGTAACAAGGCCTTAACACTTGAATATGGCTGAAGGTGGCGAAGAAAACGTCGATGACCTGAATTCCTCGCTTCGTGAACTTTCAAAATAGAAACATGCATGGCGGGTTCGGGAGGTTTTTGGGTAGTGTAAGTTCACCGTTGATTTTATAGAAGAAATCATCGCTTGATGTATGCAATAATAGCATAAGGAGCCAGCAGAACCAAGTTATAATGGTCACAATGGGGTAGCGCGGTTGCTATCGATCGAATTACTATATGTCAACATTGTCTTTCAAAGGCCAATTAAGTTGTTTGCCTTCTTTCCGTAGCAATACATTTCTGTGTACTCTCATCAAATGAGTTCTGACAAGCGAGCGCGATTTTGAAGTTGTAAATAAAGTTACTGAGCCGTGTAGATCGAGGCCGTGGGATCGATGCGACAATCACTGATAAACAGGGTAGGAACTGAACAGCAGAATTTGTGGGCAATCAACAAAATATTCCAAAGAGCTGTGCTTGCTCTCTGTTTTCCTCTGCAAATCAAGGCAATTTCGCTTGCATGATGTAAATGGCGCGCAAATAGATCATCGAGTATTTGATGGAGGCGACCAAAGAAGGAGTCAAGTCGCAGTCATCAGAACATCGAATCTGATTGGTTCTCGTATGATTTATGTAATTAGAATATTTGTCGCACTATCTCTCTAACATATTATTATTTTTAATCAATATTAACTTATTTAGTATTAAAATATAAATATATATTGCTTTTTACCATATACAATACCGTAAATGTTGTAATTGAAACCCAGTGCTCTAATGAATAGTATAAACCCATGGAGGGAGATGGGACAGAGGAGGTAACCCCCTCACCCTGCCTGATTCCATTTACCTCATTTACCTCCCCCCATCCTCCATCCCCCCAGTGACGACTACTATACGCAGGTGATGAGTATGTAGGCGAGCATATAGATCTGTGCTCGATCCATACTCTAATGCTAAGAGTGAGAACTTTTTGGATGATAGAAAAATACTGTACCATGCTTAGCCAGGCTAGCGCGGACTCGGAGTAGCAAGAGTAGCAAGAGTAGCAAGAGTAGCCAGGGTAGCAAGAGTAGCGAGGGTAGCAAGAGTAGCAAGAGTAGCCAGAGTAGCGAGAGTAGCGAGAGTAGCAAGGGTAGCGAGAGTAGCCAGGGTAGCCAGGGTAGCAAGGGTAGCAAGAGTAGCGAGAGTAGCAAGGGTAGCGAGAGTAGCAAGAGTAGCGAGGGTAGCGAGAGTAGCAAGAGTAGCGAGGGTAGCGAGAGTAGCAAGAGTAGCCAGGGTAGCGAGAGTAGCGAGAGTAGCAAGGGTAGCAAGAGTAGCCAGGGTAGCAAGAGTAGCCAGGGTAGCGAGAGTAGCGAGGGTAGCGAGAGTAGCAAGAGTAGCGAGAGTAGCAAGAGTAGCGAGGGTAGCAAGAGTAGCGAGGGTAGCGAGGGTAGCTAGAGTAGCGAGAGTAGCGAGGGTAGCGAGAGTAGCGAGAGTAGCCAGGGTAGCGAGAGTAGCCAGGGTAGCGAGAGTAGCGAGGGTAGCGAGGGTAGCAAGAGTAGCGAGGGTAGCGAGAGTAGCGAGAGTAGCAAGGGGTAGCGAGAGTAGCGAGGGTAGCCAGGGTAGCAAGGGTAGCAAGAGTAGCGAGAGTAGCAAGGGTAGCGAGAGTAGCAAGAGTAGCGAGGGTAGCGAGAGTAGCAAGAGTAGCGAGGGTAGCGAGAGTAGCAAGAGTAGCCAGGGTAGCGAGAGTAGCGAGAGTAGCAAGGGTAGCAAGAGTAGCCAGGGTAGCAAGAGTAGCCAGGGTAGCGAGAGTAGCCAGGGTAGCGAGAGTAGCAAGAGTAGCGAGAGTAGCAAGAGTAGCGAGGGTAGCAAGAGTAGCGAGGGTAGCGAGGGTAGCTAGAGTAGCGAGAGTAGCGAGGGTAGCGAGAGTAGCGAGAGTAGCCAGGGTAGCGAGAGTAGCCAGGGTAGCGAGAGTAGCGAGGGTAGCGAGGGTAGCAAGAGTAGCGAGGGTAGCGAGAGTAGCGAGAGTAGCAAGGGTAGCGAGAGTAGCGAGGGTAGCCAGGGTAGCAAGGGTAGCAAGAGTAGCGAGAGAGTAGCAAGGGTAGCGAGAGTAGCAAGAGTAGCGAGGGTAGCGAGAGTAGCAAGAGTAGCGAGGGTAGCGAGAGTAGCAAGAGTAGCCAGGGTAGCGAGAGTAGCGAGAGTAGCAAGGGTAGCAAGAGTAGCCAGGGTAGCAAGAGTAGCCAGGGTAGCGAGAGTAGCCAGGGTAGCGAGAGTAGCAAGAGTAGCGAGAGTAGCAAGAGTAGCGAGGGTAGCAAGAGTAGCGAGGGTAGCGAGGGTAGCTAGAGTAGCGAGAGTAGCGAGGGTAGCGAGAGTAGCGAGAGTAGCCAGGGTAGCGAGAGTAGCCAGGGTAGCGAGAGTAGCGAGGGTAGCGAGGGTAGCAAGAGTAGCGAGGGTAGCGAGAGTAGCGAGAGTAGCAAGGGTAGCGAGAGTAGCGAGGGTAGCGAGAGTAGCAAGAGTAGCAAGAAGAGTAGCGAGGGTAGCAAGAGTAGCGAGGGTAGCGAGAGTAGCGAGAGTAATGAGAGTAGCGAGAGTAGCGAGAGTAGCGAGAGTAGCGAGGGTAGCGAGAGTAGCAAGAGTAGCAAGAGTAGCGAGAGTAGCAAGAGTAGCCAGAATAGCGAGAGTAGCGAGGGTAGCGAGAATAGCAAGAGTAGCGAGGGTAGCGAGAGTAGCGAGGGTAGCGAGAGTAGCAAGAGTAGCGAGAGTAGCGAGAGTAGCCAGGGTAGCGAAAGTAGCGAGAGTAGCAAGGGTAGCGAGAGTAGCGAGGGTACGTAGCAAGAGTAGCGAGGGTAGCGAGAGTAGCAAGGGTAGCAAGGGTAGCGAGGGTAGCAAGAGTAGCGAGGGTAGCGAGAGTAGCGAGGGTAGCAAGAGTAGCGAGGGTAGCGAGAGTACTGTAGCGACATGCGCGGTACAAAACGGCTCCAAGGCGAGGCGCTTATGTGAGATTTACGGAAACGCAATTACTATGTTTGGCTAATTTGCTAGTTTCAGCAAGTTTGCAGCTATAAAAGGTTCAAAGCTCACGGCGCCGCATCCACTGCACGACTGTGTCATAACTGACGTCATTTCTGACTTTACCGCGCATGCTCGAGAATCCAGCGGTGCTCTTCGGCGCGGGATCGGATGAAACATCACCCCGCCGAAGAGAACCGAAGAAAGTAGCGGGAGATGTCACGCGTTTCTTATACATAAACAATAAAAAGCAATATATATGAGCAATTTATCGGGTGCAGTTTTTTGGGGGTGGCAAATGCAATTCAACCCATACATATGGAAAAATGAAGAGAGCAGTGGTTGTATGTGAGGATAAAAAACATGACAGTTTTTATGGGCGGTTTTTATGGGTGGCAAATGCGATTCAATCCATACATATTGAACGAAGGAGAAGAGGGAAGAGGAAAGTAAACATAAAAAAATAAATAAAAATTAAAGAAAGAGAAAAATATAAAGAAAGAAAAATAAATAAAAAATTAAAATTTTGATTTAGTTTAAAAAAAAATAATAATAATAATAGAAAAATATTTAAAAATTAAAAAAAAAAGATAAAGCTGGCTTAGAAGTATGAAATACATTGATCTATATCTCCACCAAGATTTCAAGCTCCCGTTGATTAACTCTTGGTGGAACGTGGTACTACTGAGTCCCATCTCCCTCCACGGTGTTATATTTTCTGCTACGATCTTCCCGTTCCTTCCCTCGGTAGACGTCGTTTGTGCTTTCACGCGTGCTCGCAACGTTGCTAGCGTCATCAATTGCGTTCGGTTTCGTCTGTTATTTATTATTTAATTTTGCTTGTTGTCTATTCCTTCACTCTATACGTTCTATCCCTCCTCCATGGTCGTTCTTTTTACCTTGACGAAAACCACCTTCCCTCCCTCCCCTCCCTCCCTGCTTCGCCGCCGTCCCCTCCCCTCCCCTCAACCTATTTGTATACCTTCCTTTATTTAATAACCATTTTGTTTTGTATACCAAATATTTATATATTCACGGTATTTTCATATTTTCATTTCTTTCTTCATTCACTTTTTTTTTTTCCTATCTTTTTCTTTTAATTTCTGAACCTTTATTTATTTATCTATTTATTTATTTATACATTCATTAATTTATTTCTATTTTTTATTTTTCATTTTTTTATTTTTTTAATCCTCACATACAGCCACTTTATTTATTTATTTTTATTTTATTTTTATTTTTTAATTTAATTTTTTAATTTTTTTCTTTTTTTTATTTTTTTTTTTATTTTTATATTTTTCTATTATTATCCCATTGACTCCTACACCGGCCGAAACCGGCCGTAAACATCGATACTGCTTTGAAAAATTCTAACTTTCTGAATTTTCGTAACATCGATCTCATGGCCAGTTATTAGTGACAACTAGATAACTCTTCATATTTTAACCTCAAGTAAACTGACTTACAGGTCCGATTTCTGGGCATTAGTTCAATTTGTTTGCCATAAAAATCAAAAATGCGTGTTTTTGACGCAATTTTACACCTCGAAAATGAACGACATTTGACTTGGATTTTCTTCCAAAATACATCCTTGCGAAACAAAACGCCACTTTCTCAGCAAACTTCCATCTCTCTTCTTGATATATTCGTGAATTTTTCCCTCTCTCTTCCTTAACTCGCCGAACAATAGCCATTTCCTTAGGACTACTTTCGCTAACACGTGTTTTCATTCTGCACGCCCGAAAAGGATGCCGGGAACATCCGGGAATTTTCGACAGAAATCCTCCCGCATTTCCTTTTTTTAAGTGTCGAGCCACTCGGTCCTACAGGCAAAATATTGCACCGGTTGCATTCTTTACAAGTCCAAAGTCGCCAAAAATGCCTTTGTAGGTCCTGGAATCCACCACAGAAAGACCAGAGAGACGATTTCACTTTGAGTCCGCCATTTTGGAAAATCTCAACGAGCTGCCGAAATGTGTTCGTGAATTCGTATCTTCCTCCTGAGTTCTTCCAGGAGAACGGTCTCTACCACACCGGCCAGTCAAGCTTAATGATGCTGTCCTGGGGGCTTCTGTGGTGAATAATGGCTATAAACACTCTAAAAATGCAAACTTGGCCTCTTCAAAGTAGTCAACACCACTGGCCACGAACAGATCCCAAGATGAAAGAAAGCACATGTGAAAACGCGAGCCCACAGGCATTCAGAACTGTCAAGATTTCCATGGAAACCCCTTATATGGAATCGAAATTTCCTATGACGTGATTAGGTCCAGAAAATCGCTAAAAAACTCAAACAAGACGCTCAATGAGCGTACACTCGGGCTTTATGACAAGGACAAAGACAGTTGCATTTGCGTGACGAGGGAGACTATGTATGGGTTAGCATAGAGAAAAATGACCGAATTGTACTTATGTGTTATTGAATATGTTGTGAGAGCGAATCATACTTTCGGATTTAGTCCGATAGGCGTTCGGAAACTATTCGACCCGTTTGTGGCGACCATGAATATGCAACCTCAAGTGACCTCAAGTACGTTTAAAGACGGACTACAGACGTCCCTCCACGAATCGGAGATCTTTATGAGTCATCGACACAAATAGTCTCTCTCGTCACGCAACTGTCATTGTCATAATACCCGACTATACGCTCATTGAGCGTCTTCTTCTGTAACAGATCCCTAATATCTAATGACGTTTTGATTTCGATTGTATTTTTGCCGTTCACTGACCTGTTTTGAGCGTGGAAATTCTTCTTTAAATAGCGCTGCGCGGCGGTTCTAAAATTAATGCGCTTCTCTATTGTGCAAGTATATAAATAGGCTATTAAAACTACTTTGGCATGATCCCAAATTTCGTACATTGACCTTGCTCGCCTTTGATGAAGTTTTTAAGTACGATTTCTACGATTCCTTTTCCTTCTGAATTTTTCAAACGTCGAATAAAATAAACATCCATCATTATATATCTGAGAAATGTGTTTCGTTTTACTGTCGGATACTTTTAAACGGTTTTTCACGGCGCGTGACGACAGTCAGGCAGCAAGCAAAGCGAGATTAGCTATCAAAACAAAATCTACTGGAAAATCAAACCCTCGCTCTCTAGCTTCAGAGACATAATAATATAACATCCAGACGATTCAGACTATGATCTGGCGAAGCTCGACGAAGCTGCTAACGGGTTTTTAACGGCATGGCCTATAAAAAAAAACTTTGCAAACGTGGAATAAAATAAACATCCATCATGAGTTACTGAAAATAACTCGACTGTTTGCAAGGCTTCAATTGCACTATTTTCAGTCAATCATGCTTCTTCAATACAATATCATTTCTCTGACGTCATGACAATCAGTGACAGTTGAGTGACGAGGGAGACTATGTGTCGGGTGAGTACGTACATGATACGTCTTGAGGTTGCATAGGTCAGATGGTTCCGATAACGCCCTCGCGTTTGTTTTTGTTAAATATATTTTAAGCGAGCTTCTAGTCCTTCTACCACTTCTAGTCATTGAACGATGAACTAGAATCCTGACCTTTTAATAGCTTGAAGATCTACAGCTGCTTTCAAAACTAAGATTCAAATCTACTTGAGTCCTGTGTGTCGTGTGTTTTTTTCTTATCTGCTGAGTAATCTTGAAACTCGATACGATTAAATACGTCGCATACTTTCTTCATTCTTTGACCGAACAAAACTACTACTACTACCGAAAAACCCATTTTATAACTCGGGCTTCCTTCGGAAGGGCCCGAGTAAATAGCTCAGGAGCGAATGGGTTATTATTATTATTTTTTAAATTAAATCAAAATTTTATTTTTTTATTTATGTTTCCTTCTTTATATTTTTCTCTTTCTTTAATTTTTTTTTTTTTTTTTATGCTTACTTTCCTCTTCCCTCTTCTCCTTCTTTCAATATATGTATGGATTGAATCGCATTTGCCACCCATAAAAACCGCCCATAAAAACTGTCATGTTTTTTATCCTCACATACAACCACTGCTCTCTTCATTTTTCCATATGTATGGGTTGAATTGCATTTGCCACCCCCAAAAAACTTAACCTACAAACACAGAAAGTGTTACAGGTGAACTCAGAGTTCAAAGAGACTATATGTTGATATTTATAAAAAGAGTACCATTATATTATGTCATATCCTTTCGTGTAAGCAAATATTTACGAGAAAAACACTTTATTGACTCAAATATACAACATCATGTAACATATATATATTGTTGGATGCAACATTGGCATAAACAAGAATAAAAACATGTAAAATGAGAACAGCCAAACAACAACTCATTCTTTTTTTGTTTACGCCAAAGTGATTGTTGCTATATAGGCCTACAAAATATAGCACCTAGGATACAACATAACATCGCCAGAAATTTCGAATCAAAGTGGGTGGAGCTTAATGTGATAAATAACTTGCAGTCAACCATAACGAATTGGCTGCCAATCAAAAGTATTGTCTTATAGCGTATCTGATTGGTCGTAAAGGCAATGCGTTATGCTACCACGGTATATATAACTGAAATGATTTGCCTGTAATAACAGGATTCAAAAAATAAATATAAGATATTTCTGATCGATGACGATTTGACTTAAGAAAAAATAACTTTAATTGAAGCCAAAAAGCTACTTCATTCTTCGTTCTTGTGTTGTTCCCTTAAGCTAATACTTGAATTTAGACTTTCGGTAAGGAAAAGTACACGCTTTTTGTAAAGAAGACATAATAAAACATGTAGTGTAAAGCTTGGAATACCTAGCTTTTTCGCGCGAAATTTCAGCTAGTTTCTAGTCTATTTTCGTGCAAAAAAGGAACGCCTGACTGAAATATATGTAAACATGGCGTCGATCGACGTGGAAGCAAGAAATGGCACAGAAAAAGGCACTTTTTAGAGCTTATCGGCCATAATGGATTCCAATATAAGCATGGCACCGAGCCTTGATATTGCACAAACTACATGTCCAAAACCGAGCCGAAATTGTTGTAGGATCTATTGGAAACCAGCTGAAATTCTAAGTTAGTTCTTCGTCTTTCGAACCAGAGGCAAAGTAAGTGTATCAGTGCAAGGACAGGCAAACACCAGGGGCCAGAACTCTTTGTAGTTGAGGCATCCGCCATATGTTTCTCTATAATGGGGTACTTATAATTCAACGATTGAAGAAACGTAAAAACCGAGCCGAGTATTGGAGGTAAGATGTTGTAATTACCGTTAAACTAAAGCTAGAAACTACGTTCGTTAAAATGGAGGCAAAGTAAATGTTCAATTTTAATTTAAAGGGGAATATTGAGATATAAGTATTTTGACTCCATACATTTATTGTAATGTAATCGAGGTCAATTTTTTCTAAGTGTCGCGTTCAACTGCGCATGTCGATTCGAAATTTCTGGCGATGTATACCTATACATGTAGGATACGACGTAATATTATACCTAGGATACATAGAGATTATTACATGTTAAGATCATGATATTGTTTTTATTCATGATCTTAACATGTCCTAATTTGTTTATTACACATTAAGCATTGATATACAGTACTGATAAGGTTTAAAGCAACTTTATTAAAATCACTAGTAAAAGTCATTGTTTGCTCACCGAAAGCAACATTTCCTTGATATATCCATCCAGACTACTTCGAAGTTCTGCTCTTCTTTATCGCTTAAAATGATCCGAATAAGTTTACGTCTTCATTGGTCTTCCAAGCAGTGTTTTTGCTCTCATTTTCTTCAAGAAAACCATCAATATCGTTTGAAATAGGTACAAATATCTGAACTTGAAGCCGCTTCACTTCGTCCTCAGCTCGATGGAAAAAGGCGGGAATCCCAACGCGCTCGCGTCATGTACAAATTATATAAGAGGGATTGTGATTGGTCTGTGTAATCTCTAACGAAGAATTTGATTGGACAATTCTATCCCGTGAAGTGATATCATATTATTTCACTAGTGATTGATTAGTCCAGAACTGGACTCAATTTTATCTACGTGCGCGGCATAGAGCAGAAGAGAAGAGCTGGGCTAGAGAGAGACGATAAAAGTGGGTCCAGGGAAGTTTGTCTGCGCATGCGTCACCACATCCCGTTTTCGGGATGTGAACATTGAGCAATAATTGATATCACCCTCAAAGACCACTTGGCGTTTTGTTTTTCAATGGAAAGAAAACACACTAAAAACGACAGAAAAGTACTTCTAAAGTAAATAGGGAAACACACAACAACTTTTCAATGATATCTGTGTAGAAAATAAGAAGAAAAACGCAATGTTTTTGGCGAAAAAAGTGAGAAAAGCAAACGAAACATCTCTTGAGCGCGCACTCGATGGCGTATTGATTGTGTGATAGCGCGCGCATTTCACAAACAAAACACAAAAATAACTTTTTTTATGCTAACAAATAAGAAAAGAAAGACTAAAGGACGTTGTTTTCTTTGTGAATTTTGTTGTCGTATAAAATCTGTAAGTAAAACTCGGCGGCAAATGCGTCCATTTCGAAGAATAAC
>JAUJYZ010001239.1:0-20341 GCA_033675265.1 Actinostola sp. cb2023 | reverse complement strand
CAGAAGAAAAAAAAAATGTCTCAATGCTCAAAAGCTTGACTATACGACGTTTAAAGCTTGGGACGAATTGTTCGGGACTTCAATAGGAAGAAGCCCGGACAGAAGTCGTAAACAATAATTTGCGCGCAAATCAGTCATAGAAGGGACCGATCGATAGCACCGAAGAAAACCAAGAAATCCTGGATCAAGTGTCCACTAAAAGTGAGTATAATTTAAAGCTTTTGTATGTATCTATTTGTACAACCACTGAATCAACTGACTGAATACGTGAAGAAGTTTTAATGACTAAAACCAGAATTCCATTTGGCGCCGACTGCCGGGATTCTATGTTATATTCCGCTTGAGAATTATTGTTTTTAAAAGAAATGGAATTATCACAATCTTGCAAGTATCATAAGTTATTAAACAGTTTGAAAGTTATCATAACGTTTGAATCTGCAAGGACTTAACGTTATGAAATGTGCAAGTATCATAACGTTATGAAAATATGCAAGTATCATAACGTTATGAAAAAAAAAAAGAAAAAAAAATCTGCTAGTATCATAACGTTCTGAAATATGCTAGATCATAACGTTATGCAATCTTCTGCAAGTATCATAAACGTTATGAAATCTGCTAGTTCCTAACGTTATGAATCTGCTAGTCTCATACGTTATGAAAAATCTGTAAGTTCATAAGTTATGAAAATCTACTGCAAGTAATCATAAAGTTATGAAATCGCCTAGTCTAATAACGTTATGAAATCTGCAAGTACAGTATCATACGTTATGGAAATGCTGCAAGTATCATACGTTATGAAACTGTAAGTAATCATACGGTATGAAATCTGTTTGCAAGGATCATAACGTTACGAATCATCTGGAAGTCTATTATGGGAGCTTTCAAGAATTGATTAGTGTTGTTTGAAAAAAAGCAACTATGGTTATTTTGTATGTATTGATACCATAATGAAAATAAAAAACATATTTTACCAAATTCAACAATATTTTTTTTTCTATTTAATCAGGATATTTTCAATATTTCAAAAAAGAACTTTAAGTAATGATTTTTTCTGTTTTTCATGAGAATGTAAGCATATTTGGACACTTTTGGGAAGTGCAAAAATGCAAAAATAGACTGAGACTTGTTTTAGCTTAGACTATGTTTTAAAATTACACAGGTGATAGCAAAACAGCAACGCTCTGATTGGTCAATAAATAGGTATTATTAAACGAGCGGGATGGTCTGCTACGGAAAACGTGACAGAGGCGTGAAAGTACAGTACGATATAGGTATAGCGCTCGCGCCGCGCTCTGCCTAAATCAATCGGATTCAAATTGTTTTATTTGAATTTGCAGGCTATGTATACAAGAATTATAAAAGAAACTATGAATAAGCGCGATCTGATTGGCCAAATTAGGATGTGATTCCGCGTTGGCATATGAGAGCAAACAGCACACCTGCAGATATTCAAGGTAAATTAGAATAAGTTACCTCTTATGCTGTCACTACATGCATGAAAATTATAACTATACCTAAAAACAACATTCACAAGGTTTGCCTCGTTGCTGGACGGAATTGAACACGAAACGCTATGTGTTGGAAAAAAATATTTTGGGCTATCTGACCTGGGACACACAGCCGACATTTAATTTAATCACATAAAATAATGATAAACTTTACAATGAAATAGAAATAATGCCTTCCAGCAAAGGTGAGGCAATAATTACGCTAACAAAAGGAGTTATACAAATGAGAGGCTACAACAGAATCGTGAATATTTCATAAGAATTGTGGGTTTTATGATAAAAGCACCAAATTTTGTACAGAGTTAGTAAATAAGCTACCTATCAATATTGGATATGGACCCCATCGCCGTTCATATCCTAAGTTACGATATTAGCCGTTAAGTTATGGTAGGTCTAATATCAGCATGGAAACGAGGCTGTAAAAAAGATCATCGTTATCCAGTGCAATTTTGAACAAGATAAGATCAAACAATTAACCCTAAACACATAAATATAAAATGTGTTGATACAAGTACTTTCTTCAATATCATGTGATAGGTCACGTGACCTTAAATATATTGATTATGGCAAATTAATATTCATATAGTTTGCTGTAAAAACGTGGCAGTTTTAAAGAGTGCAATATTTTAGCTACAATCTGCAAATTTGAATAATAACTTTTAAGAAAATAAAACAAAATTCAATTCACAAATTATCTTTAATAAAACTTTAAAAAGTCTCCATTGAAGTAGGTCTTTGGACTGAAAGGCCAGGTTACCTTTGCCATGCACCTGTAATCCTTTCAGTTTTGGTATAATTATTAGTTTATATCTTCAACTTGTGCTGCTTTTTAACAACTTAAAATCATTATGGAGGTAAGACTATCATTCTCTTGATATATTTTTAGCTTTTCTGTTTGATTTGTATGAAGTAATATTCATATTTTGTTATTTTGTATTGATTTTATTCAGTTGGATGAAACATGATAGTCGTTCTTTTAAAAGTATTACTTATTCTCGTTTCTCAAGGCATCACACGTGTCCCGCACTAGACATGCAGGTGACTGCTTGTGCTCTTTATATCTTAATGCAGCGCGCTTACCTACACTACAAGGAAAACGTTCCTGCACATGAAGAAAGTCTCACCTTCAGTGTTTGGCAAGAGATGCAAGAGGTTGAACACCCACAATTCCATTAATGGTTGCTCACCTTACGATTTCAATTGACCATTCTTATTTTCTTAAGGTCATTACGCGAAGGTAACTTCCAGCTTTACAAAGAGGCTTGCACGTCACTTGCTCCATATGGTTTTTCTCTTTAAATCACCCGAATTACGCAAGATGGCTTCCGATCCATATCCGTGATATGGAAGGTCTCGAGAAGGTTGCCCCGTCAGTTGCCACAGAATTCAAGAAAGGTAATTTGTGGTGCAGAAATCTCACCGTCAATTCTCTGCCATTCCGATCGATCAACCACATGAGCAGAACAATAAAATCATCAAAGGGGACGGAGGAGCCATTGTCCTGACGAAAAATTCATCTCAATGTTTACGATGGATGGTTTCTGGTCCAGAAATATCCAGAGTTGTCCTCGAGTCCTCACAGGAAATTTTCACCCAATTTCCAAGAGGTCCGGAAACTCGTCACCACGAACAGGCAAGGTCGACTCAAGAGAGATTTCACAAGCAAGTGAAAGCTCTCTGTAGCACAATTGAAGAAATGGGAAACCCATTATTCCTAGAGCCCAGCAAGGTTTTGCTGGTGCTTGACTCTCGTTATATTAAGGCCTGGGTCAAATCCTCAAAATTACCCCCAACGATGTTCGTGTCATGATATCGAGGCTCCTTATTTGCATATTGATTTTGAGTATAAACATGGCGGCCGATGCGAGAAGGGTTTTAGCAGATTATGTGGAATTTCCTCGCCAGTTTGGTGTGTTTCATGGATGGAATAATGTGAATTCGATGAGAAGGTGAGTTATAATATAATACATAGTTCATGTGGGGCTTTGATTCAGTAGATGTATGTTAATAAATCGTTCTTTTATCGCTCGGATGCATGCTTGTTTACATTATTTTGTACACTCGCAAATAATTTGAAGGATGAATTCAACAGTTTTAAATCTTATTTTAATGTTATTAAGAGGATATTTATTTGAACATCGCGTAATATCCGCGAAAAGCGCCAAAAACGAGCGCTTTTGAACAGTTTGACTTTCGATTTTCGCTTTGGATTAACACTCTAATTTTAACTAAGCATATAAAAAACAAAGTATTGTCTGTTTAAAGTTGTTTTAGCGTTGCTATTTTCCTGCTTTTTGTTTCAAATTTGAGCTAATTCAGGGGAAAACATCAGCAATAATATATATACAGATCTAGCCCATGTGGACAGTTTTCAAATCAAATTTTCACTTTGGATTAACACTCTAATTTCACTTTTACCGGTCAAAAACCATCCCAAATAGCTTGAACTCTTTGCTAAAGCAGTTTTAGCCTTGTACAAAACATATTCTCCATGCTATTGGTTTTTGGCGCTCAATACGCGCGTTCGTAAAAAATCTCCTCTTAATTAATACGTTGGGTATATATACAACTTAATATGATATAGATATGATTGTACTTGAATACATTTCAATTATATTTACATTGCATTTGCCGTGTTTAGTTTACATGGGAATCTTTGTAAAATATCAAATGATTAACTATATACAGAGAGAGTACATTTGAGATCTACAGTCTCATTTTCCATTCCTTAAGTAGAGTTCCAACGTATTTTAATTTTTTCATATAACCAGAGGCCACATGGCTGTTTTTCAATTCAACCAGTGTAATCATTTTAAAGTCGTTGTTGATGTAGTGATCTGTTTCCCAGTCGTTTAGTGTTTTTTTCAGAATAGTTTTCTCAGCTAGAATTCTTGTTTGAATCAATGCCAATTTTTCATTGTAAATTTTCACAAGATCTACCCGGCGTGGGGTCTGTTTTAATGTGTGACGAGCCAAGTCAAATTGTCTAACTTCTTCAGTACATCCAAGGACAAATTCAACTGTTTTTCCTAGGCGGGTCTTTAGGACATTTAAATTGTTTTCATGGATTTTGGAGGTTTCTGGAATTGTTTCTTGAGGAAGGGAGGTTGTTGGCGTGATATTGTTGAGCAAGGCTTGGCTTTCTGGTAAAGTGTTATTGTGTACTTGTACAGTAGGTGTTGTACATGTAGCTGTTGGAATAGGGTCGTCTAACAGAGCTTCAGGACTTGCAAAGTCAAGTTGAACATCATCAATTTCGTCTACCAAATTTACATCTATTACTTGTTCATCATCATCTTCATCGCATTCAGTGTCATTCTCTATATGTATTTGCTGCTCAGTGTGGGTAGTGTGGGTAGAGGGAGGTTCTGCTTGATCAAGAGTTGAAGGGAAAAGGTCATTAATGTCTGTTACATTACTGCCATGTTGCCTTTGACAATTGGTTAGAAATCTTTCAACTTTGCCATTTGCAGAATTTGTGAGGTAGATATATTGTGCAGGGAGCTTGACTTGTGACTCAATGCACTTGTCCCAGCAACAGGACAGATATTTTTCTTCTTTTTTAAGATTACTTGATCTGAAGTGATGTAATACTGGGCCCTGATCCCTTGTGTTTGGCTCTGTAACAGAATCAAAGAACTCTATCGTTTCCCCATCACTTTTCCACCAAACTCCTTCTCCGGGCAAAAGGAAATCGCTAATTCTTTCTAAATGGGCCTGATACCATTTGGAATACTTAGGGCTCTCTAAGATATACATAGGAAATACTGAATTAGGGAACTTGGGCGTAGCAGCTGAAAGCTTGGACACATCATTGGACTGCCTTGATGTTGTTGAAGAGTCGTCAAAGTTGCCAATTTTTTCTTCGGCTTGCATTCTGATGAATATATTTCCAATGATGTGTCCTGGTCTGTTACATGATGTTATTTGTGTAATGCTTTTTATTGTACTAAACATTCTTTCTTCGTCTTCAGCATTTGTAGATGGCCCTGAAATAAGGCGAAGCTGAAGTGGTGCATGAGAGACAAGATTGTGTAAGTACTTCCCATAGAGCTTTCTAGAATTTAACGTGATTGGAGAGGAACCAAACTGAATATTACACATTACAAAATGAAGAAAGCTAACATTATGGTAGCGGAGAATGAGTCGAGGGCATCGCTTGATATCATTAGAGTAGAGGATAGCTTGCATTTCTGATAGAGTGTCTAGAAGAGATTGTAGTGTTTCTGAAACATGGCCTCTTAGTTGGTTTGAAAATATAATAAGGGCAGCTCTGTGATCTGTTGCTCTTTTGACTTCTTTGTCACCAAGAGTAAGCTGGAGAATCTCATTAAACTTATTTTTTTGTTCTTTTGTAAGATGGCTTGGTATTTCTTCTAGGATATTGCCAATATGATTAGAAATATCATGCATTGGCTCACATGGGAGAGCTTCATATGATGCAATGTTTAGATTGGCCATTTTCTCTGTGGGATTAAGGAAGAGTAATGCAGGGACCCTCTGTACACCCTTTAGCTCACTTTTAAGCTCTTTTTCGTAGTCTGCTTTGTTGTTGGTTTCATTGAAGAGAAGTTTTCTTGCTCTCAATTCTGCTTGTATGTCCTTTTTCTTGAGATGCTCAAATGGTTTTGGCATGTGTTTCTTAGACCCTGATCTTCCTTGAGGCCCATTTAATACAATATTTTGTCGGTCAGATAGGGATACATGTTTACATCTAAAGAAGTGATCCAGATCATCACTTAAGATAGCATGCATCCCACATGCTGAACAGAAATAGTGACCACCCTTCTGTTGTCCAACTTCAAAAGCAACAGCAGGGCCATCACCTTTAAAGAATCGCATGGTATCAGTTATTGTAATTCCAGGGCTGATTTCTATGCTGTTATGTAGATCTTGTAAACATTCACACCTGGTCTCACAATATGCCAACTGTTCAACATCTGTACTCCTACATCTACCAACAATGTAGATTTCAGGCCTCTCTACCTCTGCCTGGACATCAATAGTGAAGCCAGTTAATCTGTGGTACTCATCCGGGGTTAAGTATAGGGCAGGGTCATACACAGCAGACACCATAAACACCAGATGGCCATGGTTTGCCACTGTTGAGTGATCATGCCAAACAAGTAAATTTCGTGACCTTTCAAATGCCTTTAACTTCTTACGCATTAATGTGAGGCCCTCCTCATCTTCAAATTCTCCTAGCTCTTCAAGCCTTTGTGCAACTTGAATTCTTTGCATTTCATCATAATAGTTATCTTCATGTTGTCTCATGTAATTCCTATGTTTTTCTATCATCCGTTTCCTGATTTCTTCAAGAGGTTGCTTTCTTCCCTCAACAACAAATTCTGTCTTAACAATGTTTCCTTCTTTATCTATAACCAGCTTTTCATATTTTCTGGGAACAACCAGCTCACCAACCGTGTATTCACCCCTCTGTATTTTCAACTTGAGCATATCATTAAGGTTTTTGTTGGTTTGTGGAACTGGTATAGATATCTCACCTAAAAATATATGAGAAATTATTTTTATTAGCATACTTCGATGTTTTCTGGGAGCTGTACTACATGTACATGTATGTACATCTAATAGACATATATGAGTTAAAATAAATCAGTAATTCATAATCAATGATATTTTTTGTAATTATTGTTACTAATTAATTAATGTTACTAGTCGTGCAAATACTAAAACCATGAAACAGTAGCACTTAGTAACTTTTAATCGTTCAAAATCCTTTGTTTTCCGAATGTTTAAAAAAGTACTATTTTTTATTACAGTATTTAGTTAGCACTTTTTCATGGATATATTGTATACACTCTAGCTACTATCTCATTGTACATAATTAATCACTAATTTATTTTGTAAACATTTAAGCATAAATTATTACTGAATTTTAATTTTAACATACCTCCCATTCCACGCAGTTTTTTCCTTCTGATTCTTTTCCCTTCCTTTCCGGGACGTTTGTAAAAGCGGTGGAAATTAAGTCCCTCGTTGACCACAAATTCTTGAGCAATTTGGCCTCCATTCTTGGCAATCTGTCCAGCTTTGTTTGTTATTTTGTACTTTTTTGCCAAAGCACTCCAATTAACCTTCATTCCATCTTCATATCCTTCTACTTCCTCTCTAAGTCCTATTTTGTCCCAATTCATGTTTCCAAAAGCTCCAGCATGATTCCTTTTATTGTTAGTTGAGGCTCTGTCTTTTGCTGATTGCTTTGTTTCAAAGCCAGAAGCAATTCTGTCTCGTTGTCTTGCTGCAAAAGACTGTCTAGATCCTAAGCATCTGTGTAGAATAATGTATAAAATTACATTGAGTTCACTACTGGTCACAAATAGCAGGGGGTTAGCTGGGGCTTCATATTAGTATATATAGAAATTTAATTTATATTAGTAATTGAATAATAATACTAATAATACTCTAATTAGTATTTATAGGAATTATTTATATAGCATTTAGAATTTTATATACATAGTTTTAGTTTTAGTTTCATTGCTTTGTACACGACCCCACAAGCTTTTCAGCTTTAATTTTAATTGTGTATAAATAAAGTTATTGTATTGTATTGTATGAACAATAGAACATTCTGTACTTAGCTTGTCCATGTGTGTGACTCTTATCATTTAGGAGCTCAAACCATAATAAAGGTCCTCCACCCCCACCCCCTGTTAAAGTTTTGATCACCTTTTTATTATTTCCCTCAAGTTATATTCTACTGTACTAATTTATAAATGTATATATGTAGCATAAAAATAGTATATGGATTCATACCTTTCTACAGATGATTTTATCCATTCAGTCTCTATATTTTCTTTATTTTTTCTCAGAATATCTCTGCGTGCTGTCTTTTTTTCATTTTTGCTTTCTCTTATTTGTAGATTTGTCTCTGTGACTCCAGCCAGTGCTTCACCAAAGGATACTCCACATATGGTTTGAAAAGCTGGATCAATCTTATTGTAAAGCTCTTTGACAGTCTGTCTGATCGCAGTTTTATTGGGGGCTTGTAATACTTGACTGGCGGCTAATTTTGAACTGTCATTTGCTACTGTGAAAGGATTGTCTTTAGATCGTTTCTTAAGAAGTGGTGACCTCACTGGAAAAAGTGATTGCACTTTAGAATAACTTTGATGGCATCCCTTGCAATCAAATAGAGTGTGCTCTCTTCTCTTGGCATTTGATAAATTAGCCCAATTTTGTGCAGAAAATTTATCAAAATACTCCTTCATCTCCAAGCTTTTCCTTCCACATTTACTCCATTTGATAACATGCATGTGAAGTGCTGTATGCTTCTTGTTGAATTCGCTTAAGGGCAATTTGAAGCTTTCATTGTCCAAGGAATGGAACATTTCTTGAAATATGCTATACCGGTACTGCATCAATCGAGCGCCAAACTTCGCATTGCTTTCATTACCATCTTTCTTTAGAAGTTTGGATTGTCTTCCAGCGTGAATAGCTCCCATTTTGCCAAACCCACAGGTCTTAGGATCGAGGAAAGTTCGATACATTGTAATAAATGGTTATATTAACAGAGTCATCAAACGATTGCTTGCAGTTCGATCTAATAAAGCTTGAATATTGCGCCAAAATGTGAAATATGATAATACTGTGTTATTTGTAAAGGATCGAATGTCAGTCTTTATTCAGTAGGAAATTGTACGAAGACAGAATACTGAATAATAATTGATTCGAACAATAAAAATGCCACAACTCAAGAGAAATGTAGAATATATTCCACTCTCTTTATTAATTATAAACACTAAATACAGCGTATGACTAACATGTCTAATGTAATAGTATACTCAAACCATATTATCCAAAGATTCTTGAAGATTTGATGTAGAAAACAGAATGTAAGTCTTCGATTCTCTCTTCTTCAACTTCGTCCGCCATCTTTGCTGTTTAATATGCTTTGCCTTCTGATTGGTTAAAGTGTGTGGCATTTATATAGTATCCGCTGTACTTATTGAATATTGCAGGCTCGTTTGTAATGGCGCTCATAATAATAAAGAATGAGTGTGGCGCCAAAGATCGTTTATGGAGAATAGGATATATAACAAAATAAGGAGTATAAATAACTGTTTAACCACCTTTAATGTTCCTGCATAACAGAAGTAACTAGAAACGTGGACATTTGTGCTCAAATATATCTTAAATTATCAACGAAACGGTAAAAATCGCTAAAAATCGTATATTTGTCCTCCTCGACCTTCAAGTAAGTCCTAAATTCAGAGTTTCTAGTTGGATATGAACTGATATTGGTTATTTCCAAAGAAATACTCCTAAAACTAGAGTAATATAATTCATTAGACATCTCTCCCGCGGCTTCAAAGTTTATTACAATTTTAGCGCCAATTTTTTTTTTACACAGACATAAATTACGGAAAACCAAAATTATACCTCAAATTATGATCTTTAGTCTCTGACAAAACTTGCCTCGAGGTTTGGTCCACGAATAACGTTTATCTGATTTACTATGAATTTTTATTTTTATTTTTGGGGATTTACGTGACTTTGACCAACTTGACCCAGGCCTTAATATACCTTCCCTCTTTTCCCGTCTTTACATTTCATATCAAGTTCGGGATGGCAACTTGGATGAATTTTTGCCCATTAGAACCAGGGGTGTCCGCCATCTTTATCCCATTTTGGGAAACTCAGGTCAGGTACAAAATCAGATCTGTTGTCATGCTTAGAAAATGTGACGGAATCACAAGCAGAAATGCCACCTGTTCAAGTTTCAATGTTTGACGGAGCGGCTTTGGTTAACATGATAAAGCCAGGAGCTTCAAAAACATTTGCAAATTACAGCGATGATGTATTTCTTACCTACGTAAAAGGCCAGCTTCGTAGTGTACAAAGAATAGATGTTGTGTGGGACATGTACCTCCCAAACAGCCTAAAAGCCACTACTCGATAAAAGAGAGGAAGCGGAGTGCGCAGACGTGTCAAGCCTGACACAATAATTCCTGGAAATTGGACAGAATTCTTACGAAATGATGACAACAAAGACGAACTGTTTAACTTCCTTGCTGAAGAGTTGATGACAATTGCTCCTGAATATGCAGAAATTATCTCGACGAAAGGTGAGGTAGTGCTCTGCAACAAGTCCCGAGAAGACATCAGTCAAGTCTTTCCCCATGCAAACAAGAGGAAGCTGACACGAGGCTCAACTGCACGCTGCCGATGATGCTAAGTGTGGATTCACAAAGGCGATGATTCGTACAGTGGACACTGACGTTGTTGTTATAGCAATTTCATTTTTTGCACAACTTCGGCTGTCAGAACTTTGGATATCATTTGGTGTCGGTAAATATCTACGATATTTGCCAATCCATCGTATATCAAGAGAGATTGGTCAAGATAAGTCGAAGGCGTTGCTTGCATTTCATGCATTTACTGGCTGTGACCAAACATCTACATTTGCAAGTAAAGGCAAGAAAACAGCCTGGGACGTTTGGAGTACACTCAACGAGTTAACACCTATGTTTAAAGACTTAGGCAATTGTCCAACATTGTCTACTGTGAACGATTCCATGGCCATGCTTGAACGCTATGTCATTCTTATGTACGACCGTGCTAGTACATCCTCAAGCGTAAATGAAGCACGCAAAGTTCTCTTTACACGGAAAGGAAGACTGATCGACAATATACCACCTCCTGCTGATGCATTACTCCAGCATACAAAAAGAGCTGCCTATCATGTTAAGGCTTGACCAGATTCATTATATTAGACCCCCCGCGTGGATTTCAGGTTTTCTATTATAAGTCAGGAAGTATGTATCGCTTTTTGATAAAAACTTTTGGGTGAAACAAAATGTATGTCCTTCATAAATTAGTATGCATAATTACACGATCACGTGATCAATGACGTCACAATAAAGGAAAAAATGACCAAAAAAACGCGCCGCTCATAATTAGCTAGAAGCTGAAACTAAATATGGGTAATTGGTTGCCATAGGATGCGAATAAAGCCCACGTTTCGATTGGATGGTTTCAATGAGTGGTTAAGGCTATATTAAGATGGGTTTGTAGTCAAGTGACCTGTTTTAGGCAATATCGCCTTACCAATAAAAATATGTCAACCAAATGAGACGGATTATTGTTAGAGACAATGATACAAATACATTAAATGTGATAAATATTATACGCCATTGAAACTCGTCAGCGCATTTCCAGAAAACCATTTTTGGCCATAATCTACAAAATCTGATCACGTGACATGACAATCCCAAAATACACAGTTGAATATTCTTCCTTTTACTGAACTCTACTGATGGACCGAATTTGAAGAAATTCTACCAAGGTTTCAGCGAGAAAAGCTAAAAAATGAATTTGACTAATATTTGGCCAAATGCCAAGCCTTAACATGCTTGAGGGGGACGGCCTTGATTCCTTCTAGTGAAGTTCCTTGTCCAAGCGAATGGGGATGGGCGAGAAGTAACAAAGATTCATCATGGGAACCGCTATGGAATATCAATCAATCAATCAATCAATTTATTTATTCCATTTCAATTAAAATATAATAATTACAAATGATTATTAAAAGGAAAAGGAAGACTAAACAAACCCAAAAGGGCTTTTACAAGTAGTCTCCCTTTTTAAATTAAAATATCACTAATAAATATAAAACGTATCAGGGATCAGTGTTTGTAAATAGGTATGGCATATATACAAATTTTGTAAATTGATAATATTTTAATTAACATTTCATATATTATTTAATCAACGAGTCAGCGATTAATAATTTTTTCATTCTGCTTTTAAACATATTTTTTGAAGCAGAGGTTCTTATTTGAACTGAAAGATTATTCCAAATTGAAGTTCCTTTTGATTTAATAAAAAATCGACCATAGTTAGTTCTGTATCTAATCATGTGTAGGTTTTTTGATGCTCTAGTATTATGATGATATAAATTTACATTTGTTTGGAAGAAATTGCTAAACATAGAAGGTAAATTATTTGAATGATAATCATACATAAATAAACTTGAAACAAAGTCATTAATTTGAAAGATATTGAGTAGCTTTAGATTTTTGAAATAATGGTAATGACGAAGCTCTATAATTGGCAAAATTGATGAATCTTACTGCTTTTTTTTGTAATTTAAAAATTTGTTCTAATCTAGAAGGATAATTACAACCCCAAACGAGGTTTCCATAATATAGATAAGGGTAAATCAGGGAATTATATAGAATTACCAGAGTGTTTTTGTTGACAAAATATCGAGCTTTGCATAAAATGCCTATGCTTTTAGCAACTTTATTACTAACGTAATTTATATGATGTTTCCATGTTAAGTTTTGATCCAGTATGATACCTAAGAATTTGGTGGTTTTAACGTTTGAAACTTGATGGGATTGCAAACTAATGTTCATATTTTTACTTGTTGGTTTATGTTTTGATTTAAAAACCATATAATTTGTCTTTTTTAAGTTTAGGGTTAACTGATTATACTCAAGCCACGTTGCAATGTTTGATAATTCATTTTTGATGAGGGATTCAAGTTCATTTAAATCCTTTCCCGAATAAAACAAGTTAGTATCATCTGCAAAAAGAATAAATGAAGTCTTTGAGCTGCTTGTGCAAATATCGTTTATGTATAGCAGGAATAAAAGTGGACCTAGTATAGAGCCCTGAGGTACTCCGCATTTTATAGTTAATTCATCTGATGTAGTATCATTAATTTTTACTATTTGTTTTCGATTGCTTAAATAGCTTTCAAACCATTTTTGAGAATTACCTCTTATTCCATAGTGATATAATTTATTTAGTAAAATGTTATGGTTAACAGTATCAAATGCTTTTGATAGATCCAAAAAAATTCCCACTGCATATTTATTGTGTTCAATAGAATCTACGATTTTTTCTGTTAGATCAACAATTGCATGAATAGTTGATCTATTCTTTCTAAATCCATATTGATGACTGGTTAAGATGTGTAATTTGTCAATATATTTTATTAGTCTATTATACATTAATTTTTCTAGAATTTTAGAAAAACATGGTAAAACTGAAATAGGTCTGTAATTAGTTAGGTCATTAACATCCCCTGCTTTAAAAAACAGGTGTTACAATTGCTATTTTAAGTTTGTCAGGTACAATACCAGTTGTAAATGAAAGGTTAAATATATAAGATAATACCGAGCTTATTTTTGAAGCAGCGTGTTTAATAACTTTAGGATGAATTTGATCAATACCACTACTTTTGTTTACGTTTATTTTTCCCAACTCTTTTTCTACTTCACTTGGTGTGATTTCACTTAAAAACATGGAATTTAAGTAATCACCAGTTAAATAATTATTGTACATATCGTTACTCTTATCAAATTTTTCCGCAAGTTTAGGACCTATGTTTACAAAAAAATCATTGAAATTGTTTGCTATGTCACTAGGGTCAGTCAGTTCTTTTTGGTCAACTACAAATTTTGACGGAAAAGAGTGCGTATTATTTTTTCGGTTCAGCAATTCATTTAGAGTCCGCCATGTTTCTTTTGTATTACCTTGGTCACTTGTCAGTTTTTTATGAAATACAGTTTCTTGGCAATTCGAATTGTATGATTCAATTTATTCCGATATATTTTATATTTCGATTCATTGGTTTGCGTAGGTTTACTCAAAAATTTCTTATATAATCTGTGCTTATTCTTTATAGATTTTACGATTCCGTTAGAAATCCATGGATTATCCGACCTATTCAAATGTGCCTTACTTACTTTCTTTAGTGGGAAGTGTTTATCATATAAATGAGTGAAGATTTTTAGGAATTCGTTATATAGTTCATTAGGGTCATTAAACTTTTTTAAATTGTTCCAATTCACTTTATCAAGAGCTTCCGAAAAAGCTTTTAAATTGTCTTCAGTGATTCTTCTTCGTAATGTAACGTTGTTATCATTCTTAACTTTAATTGGGTTATTGTGGTCGATCAAGAATATTGGTAAGTGATCAGATAAGTCATTCAATAGAATTCCACTAAAATAATTAGTGGGTTTGTTAGTAAAAATATTGTCTATCAAAGTGGCTGAAGTATTTGTTATTCTTGTTGGCCTATTTATCGTGGGTACTAACATCGAAGATATCATTTGATTAAGAAAATTACTTGAATTATTACAGTGTTTATATTTTAGTAAGTCAATATTAAAATCACCCAGAAGATAACAAATTTTGCCTTCCTTGTCAATAGCAGTTAACAGATCCGTTAATTTACTATCAAACTCATCGTATTTGTTATTTGGTGCTCTGTAGATCACTCCAGTAAGTGAATTTTTAGAGTTGGAATTAATGATTTCAATAAAAAGACATTCAGCAATACTAGAATCCATAGTTAAATCGTTTCTCAATTTAAAATCTATATTATTTCTTACATACATACAGACACCTCCACCAAGTCTTCCATCTCTATTGACCGTAATCAGTTTATATCCTGGTATGGCATAGTATTCAGTATCATTATTGTTAAGCCATGTTTCAGTAAGAGCTATGATTGAGAAGGGATAGTTAAGGAGATTTATGTAATCCAAAAATGAGTCAAATTTGTTTCGCAAACTGCGAATGTTGACATGTAATAAAGACATGTTTCCTTTTGATGCTAACCTGTCAACATGATATGTAAATTCATTGCTTAAGTAATATTTGTTTGCTGAAATTTTACAGTTGTTAAAGTAATTAGCATCCGGATCATGTTGCATAGTATTATTATTCTTGGTATCATACTGGAACAAATCAAGGATTGAATTTTCAGAAATCATTGCTAATCATATCAAAACTAGTTCAAAAATTACTATTATTGGTTAATTTAAGAAAAAAAGACTTTAAAGTTATAATTAAGTACATGTTCATTTGTACGTGCTGTTTAAGGACGATAAAGTTGGCCAGAAATGTATAACTTATCTTTTGATAATACTGCCTTTTTGCCTTCTTGCTTTGCTTTCTTGAAGATAGGATAAAGTTTTTTACGTACTTCATTTATTTCTTTTGGGAACTGCTCACTTATGGCAAATGATGTTCCCTTGAGTTGATGAGCATTCTTCCTTGCCATCTCCTTGTCTTGGTACTTTAGGAATTTCGCCACGAGTGGTCGAGGTTGAGATGAACCGCGTCGGAACGCCCCCAATCTATGTGCTCTATCGATCTCAATACTGTGAGCGGAGTCTTCAATCTTTAAATAATTTTCCAAGAAATTATGGACAACCTCAATTGGATTCTCTTCTGGCTTTTCCGGAACATTAAAGAATAATAAATTGTTCCGCATCGAGCGCGCTTCAGAAAGCTGTCGGCAGCTGCTAAAGTGCGGATGCAAGATGTGTCCGTGCTGAAATGCTTTGTACAGCATTGTGCAACTGTGGAGGTCTTTGTGATAGAGGCTAATTTATTACTTCTCAGTTATTTACTCGATTTAGCGCCTTGTGAATTTGAACCGTTCGAGTTATACTCAGTTACTACTGTATATTAGTGTTATATTAATGTTTCAGTTGCACTTCATATACATATTATGTAGACCAAAAAAGTACTTGCATGTTGAGCTTAGATACCATAGTCAAAGAACAGAGGATATCCATACGACTTTGCCATTATCATGTAATTTAGCTATTGATAAAAAAAATATTAAATATGCATTATAGCTAAAGTATATTAACCATAAGCATCACGTTAGTATATATCGTAAGATATACAAATGAGTGTTTACTAAAATATTATATTAAATAGGCTTGTGCGACTACTGAATTTTAACCCTTACTTTGAACCCTTCTACAATCACGTGATGGACCACGTTACCGTTTTAAGACACGCTCAGAAATGCCTAAGCACTGTAGATTGTGAAAGATATAACTATTGATCATTATATTGAAGAATGACGTGAATACTAATTGTTATTAGAAAAAATAGATTTCAGCCTCGTTTTCATGTTGTCGATTTTCACTCAATATTTAAATCGAGTATAGCCGTCTTCCATGGAAAGATCTCGATGGGGTCCATATCCAATATTGATTAGTAGGTATCAAGCTATCTTTCTGCCACATTTGGTGCTTTTATCATAAAACCCACGATTGTTTCACCAATCTGCCGGACTATAACTGTCAATCTTAAATGAAACGGCCCAATAACAGAAGGCGCTTAATTGCCAATGTCTCATCCGATTTAAACCTCACACAAGTTATTTATAATTAACACTCCAACTAGAATCACAGACACCTGTCATTGATGTTATTCTAGTTTCATCACCTTCTCTTGTGTCAAGAGTGACAGTAAATGCTCCACACTGCCATCTGTCACTTGTGTACATGTTGGCTAATTGATAATTATGCTGCACACACATAGAGATCAGTTTTATTTTAGGCTTCACATTAATGTATGATCAATTAATGAATTGATAATTATGCTGCACACACATAGAGATCAGTTTTATTTTAGGCTTCACATTAACGCATGATCAATTAATTAATTGATAATTATGCTGCACACACATAGAGATCTGTTCTTTTTTAGGCTTCACATTAATGTATGATCAATTAATTAATTGATTGATAATTATGCTGCACACACATAGAGATCAGTTCTATTTTAGGCTTCACATTAATGTATGATTAATTGATAATTATGCTGCACACACATAGAGATCAGTTTTATTTTAGGCTTCACATTAACGCATGATCAATTAATTAATTGATAATTATGCTGCACACACATAGAGATCAGTTTTATTTTAGGCTTCACATTAATGCATGATCAATTAATTAATTGATAATTATGCTGCATACACATAGAGATCAGTTTTATTTTAGGCTTCACATTAATGCATGATCAATTAATTAATTGATAATTATGCTGCACACACATAGAGATCAGTTTTATTTTAGGCTTCACCTTAATGTATGATAATTATGCTGCACACACATAGAGATCAGTTTTATTTTAGGCTTCACCTTAATGTATGACAATTAATTAATTGATAATTATGCTGCACACACATAGAGATCAGTTTTATTTTAGGCTTCACATTAATGTATGATCAATTAATTAATTGATAAATATGATGCACACACATAGAGATCAGTTTTATTTTAGGCTTCACCTTAATGTATGATCAATTAATTAATTGATAATTATGCTGCACACACATAGAGATCAGTTTTATTTTATCAGTTCTATTTTAGGCTTCACATTAATGTATGATCAATTAATTAATTGATCATTATGCTGCACACACATAGAGATCAGTTTTATTTTAGGCTTCACCTTAATGTATGATCAATTAATTAATTGATCATTATGCTGCACACACATAGAGATCAGTTTTATTTTAGGCTTCACCTTAATGTATGATCAATTAATTAATTGATAATTATGCTGCACACACATAGAGATCAGTTTTATTTTAGGCTTCACATTAATGTATGATCAATTAATTAATTGATCATTATGCTGCACACACATAGAGATCAGTTTTATTTTAGGCTTCACATTAATGTATGATCAATTAATTAATTGATAATTATGCTGCACACACATAGAGATCAGTTTTATTTTATCAGTTTTATTTTAGGCTTCACCTTAATGTATGATCAATTAATTAATTGATCATTATGCTGCACACACATAGAGATCAGTTTTATTTTAGGCTTCACCTTAATGTATGATCAATTAATTAATTGATCATTATGCTGCACACACATAGAGATCAGTTTTATTTTAGGCTTCACCTTAATGTATGATCAATTAATTAATTGATAATTATGCTGCACACACATAGAGATCAGTTTTATTTTAGGCTTCACATTAATGTATGATCAATTAATTAATTGATCATTATGCTGCACACACATAGAGATCAGTTTTATTTTAGGCTTCACCTTAATGTATGATCAATTAATTAATTGATAATTATGCTGCACACACATAGAGATCAGTTTTATTTAGGCTTCACATTAAAGGAGCCTCTCACAGGTAATGCATTTTGCGCCGTATTATTGGTAAGTAGAAATCTGCGAGAGTGCTCCTTTAATGCATGATCAATTAATTAATTAATTAAATTATAAGTAACATGCATTTTTTGTGTGCTCTTATTAATTGCTGCATGAATAATAATTTTGTCACCCTCTTCATATTTCTACAGATGAAAGAGCTCATACCTGGCTCACAGGTATACATGTATCAATCTCAAATAGATGATGCAAGGAAGAAAAAAGACAGGGACGGCGACAGCCAGACACCTGCTAAGCTGTTGTTACACTGCCAGTGAGCTTATGGAGGCTGGCAACTTAACCGGCAGAAATAACAAGAAGGGGCTCGATGATGAAATCATTGAGGCCATAGTGGGTATGTGAAATGCAAACGGATATTAATAATTAATTATATAATTTATTAATTGTAATTTATTATTAATATGTATATATAATTATTCCATAATTCATAATATCAAAGTTAACTGCTGAGTGACAATATTTTATGTTTTTACTTAACCAGTTTATTTCTATATTTAATACAGCTTATGCTTGCAAGAAAGATCCCTCATGTAGCCCGTCAGGCATCCGCATTGCCTTGAGGTGCAAAGTTGCTGGCCTCCTAAGCTCGCACAGATCCGCCCATGTTGATAAGTAGACATTGAATGTATTAATTGCCCTATACCATTATGACGTAACGGCTTATTTATGAGGGGGACAGAATCATGAAGAACAATAGAAATTTGAACTATTAATTTGCTCTGCTGAGGTTCGCTTGATTTCAAATTGGCTAGTTTCCAGATATTATGTTCATCGATACTTTTCCCACAATATTTACTGTGTTTGGTGACTTTTATCGCTTTCAGACCATCTGTAAAATACATTTATTTGGGAAATACTTTGTGTTGTTGCTGTTTTGTCCCCCTCTAGCGACCATGATCCTTAGCATTAACCAATAGATTGTTTTGATGTGATGTCATAGTGAAATAGGGCAATTATTTGTTTTAAACATTCATGCGATCATTTTTTATCTTTCTATACTGCATGTATATTTAGGGTGCGTTCGATTGACCCTATTCCAGAATAGGAATACTGAAAAAAGTCAAAATCAGATATACATGTAAGATATAAATTGAAGATATACTTTTGTCTCTGACTTTATCTTTTTTTATTCAGACGTTTCGATTGTAAATCAAAAAAAAAAAAGCTGGCCAATGTGTTCCCACGTCCAAAAGACCCACAAGACAAGAGTTCAAGAACTGGCATAGTATACAAGATCAAATGTGACGATTGTGATTTTGTATACTATGGTCAGACTGAATGATCTCTGAAGACGAGAACAACAGAACACAAGAGAGCCATTTCTCATAATTACAGCAATTCAAAGATCGCACAACCGCGCGATAGAACTGAACACTGGCACGAGCACGCGCTCTCATAGTATTTTTTGAAATATATCCGCGCGCAGTTTCTTACTACCCAACTGATGAAGACTGTTGATTTACAGTCGAAACGTCTGAATAAAATAAAAATAAATAAAAAGCTAAAGTGAGAGACAAAAAGTATATCTTCAATTTAAAACATGAATCCTGACTGCAAGTTCAACATTTTTAAAATGTAAGATATATTTCGGATATATTTCAGATATCTCTAAAATATATCTGGATATATCTTGGATATATTTTTAGGGTTCTAAAAGTACTGTATCTTAGATACACTCAATTGCAGAAAGGTTGTAGTATACATTTTGTACAAATATCTAATGAGATACAAGATATCTAATGAGATACAAAGTGCGAAACATCACTTATTTTCTTCTAATATATCAGAATCATCCAATTTTAGATTAGTATCACATCCAGCAAGGCTAAAACAATACTTTTCAGCACTATT
>JAUJYZ010001091.1:165000-267244 GCA_033675265.1 Actinostola sp. cb2023 | reverse complement strand
ATCTTAAGAGATGTATATTAGCACTAGTTCGCTGTTATGACTTGAATTCAATGTTTGTTTACGGTCTTTTCAAGTAACTTTAAACCAAGCAGAAATTAACTATCTAACTTATTCTAATGTCAAGTTTACTTCCCGGCAATTACATTTGGCTTACCTGCATCACTGTATGAGTAATTATTTCGACAGAATCGAAGGCCGTAAAGTTCGTGTTTTTTTTCATAACAGCCCATATATAAGTCGTAGAAATGCTGAAGTTGCACGAAATCTCACCAACTGATGAACAACCTGCACACGTCTCACTTCAAAGTTCGATAACCAAGCAACATTTCCATGTAGTTTATCCTCCATAATACGAAAAAATCGTGTCGCCAGATTCTTCATAAGAAAGAGTAAAATAGAAAAGTATCATGTTTGCCATTTTAGCATGGCCGAGTTTTGGCGCTAAAATTAATATTGAAAAAGTGCTCGGATTCCAATTATTTCTTCCCCTAGCTTTCTCCTTGTTTACATCCGCCATTTTGAAAGAGAAGTACCGCGAAAGACTGGTATATTAATATCCATGTGTGTTTTACAGTATTTTCAAGGATGGGATACTTGTGTGTGACAGTTTTAATGGGATACCTGTGTTTGAGAGTTTTTTCTCTTTATGTCTTACAGAAGTGAACCAAATATACGTATTTTATTTTAATATTGCACAGAATAAAACAGAAACGTGTCGGATGTTCCACTTTATAATTATTCCTAAGAATGTAATCACACGATATATTTTGCGCCCGCAAACCGAACCGCTGAACTGTCCTAAATTTTTGCCCATGAGCCAAAACGAGTACAAATATCTCGCGATATTTATATAGTAGGAAACCGGTTTTGCGGGTTTTCTAAACATGCCATCACCTTACCGGCGTACGGTACGCGACGAGAGAAAAAAAACTGGCGGAAGATTTCAATGTTGTTGTTGTTTTTATTTTGATGAAGAAGATGAAAAATGGTTTCCAGATGTTGAAATTTATTCAACCCTATAGGCCACCAAATCGAAAAAGGATTATTGAATCCGACGAGGACGATAAATGATTTCATATCCTTCGTTGAACTTTTAAGTAAATTTTGCATTCTGGAGGAATCGTTCGAAATTTATTTTAGCTGAAACTTCACTGAAATAATCAATTACAATTACTGGTTAATGAGTTTTCTCAAAATTCCTATGGGAAGTATTACATTTGTGTCAGTGAGGTTATCTACTCAACTCAAACAATGAACACGGCTTCGCTCCATATATTTATTTGTGTGTATCTTTGAATTATTGTATTTCTATATGAAGCTAAAAGTTTGGGTGAAGTCATTGAGTTTTCTTACATTATTTGTGCTTACGATTGATTGTCTGACCAGTTTTGTCCAATGCAGAGTCGCTGTTATCTGAACAAAACATTGAGATATTTTTATGACAAAACTACAAACAAATGTATGGTGCTGAATGTTGGGTTGAGTAGATGAAGTCACTCATGACACCTCTAAAGATTCATAAAAATATAGTACTTATCTCTGCAATATCGAAAAATATATATTTTAACTAGTGATTATTAGACCCTTGAAGAATTATTCAATGAAGTTCAGCTAAATTATATTTCGAACGAATTTCGTCAGAGTCCCCGTTTGAGAAAACCATTTTGATCGTGACTTGTAGTTTTGATGATTGTTAAACATTTGTATCAACATCAGTGTTGCATGTACACTGTAGATCGAAGCTTTTTTCGAAATCATGTACGGCTCAATCAAACAATTGTTTTATTTACACCATGCCGTTGTACAAAGACATATATTTACAGTTTTCAGTATGTTTTCATACTTAAAATAATCAATTGGTGCTATAGTACCTGAAATAGCTGGGAAAACTAATCAGAGTCAGTTGCCCTAGTTCACAGAGTTATATTAAAACTGTATCAATGTTGGATCAATAGTTAACATATACATATTTGTAGAACATTTGATATAAGTAGAATATAAGCTGATGAAAATTAACCAATCAAAAGCCGACGTCACACGCTCATGCCACGACAATTGTCACGCATTATTCTTCTGAAATTAACATTTTTTACGATGCATTTTCGGTCGTAAATGAGCTTCATTTTGACAGTTGGATAATATATTACGGCTCGTCAAAATACTGCGTGATTCGTAAAATATCCAGCCATACTACACATCAAACTGTCTAATAATATATATAATATATTTGCCCGAGGAAACTGGATGTCCGAAGAACAAATATTCGCCCGAGAAACGAAGTTCCGAGGGCGAATATGAATTTTTAATTTGAGGAACATCCAGTTTCTCAGGGCAAATAAACAGCACTAGTCCCGAGATTGGAACTACTCCATCTTTATTATTCAACAATAACATTTTCCTTAGCGACAATTTAACGTAAAACCAGCGAAGTACTTTCTCTAATTCTTCCTGAGAAAAATATCAATGTGTTTTGCTTAGACCAAGCTAAACGAAAAATAAAAAAAACACAATTGTGACAAAAAAAGTTGTTTGTTTTCAGTGATTAAGTGAAATTACAAATAACACGTACAACAGTGTAAACAAAGCGAAACACCGTAAAATACAACAAAATTAACCAGCAAAAAAACCAGATTCCTCTTTTTTTCTTTGCTTATTTGTTGGCGTACAAAAGTGGGAGGGCCAGACGGGAAAATATTTGGCTCGAGGTCATGACGTACGGACCGAGCGAAGTAAATAAGCATTTTATCATATGACTCGCCCGACTCTCTTTTTCCAATGGGTATATTAAGAGAGCGCGAGTCGGGAAATACGGCTTTTTCCGGACAGGCTTACGTCATCACCTCCGAACTCCGTCAAGTTTACTTTTCCCAATGGTTTTATTAAGAGCGCGCGAGTCAGGAAATAAGCAAATTTATATCCACAATATAAATTATAGTTAATGACACAACCACATCCCGTTCTGTACATATAAGTTGAGTAGAGGCGAGAGATGAGCTGCCGATCACAGTCCCATGCACTGGTCACGCATCAGCTCATCTCAACCAATCAGATGCTCTCGTGCACGAGCCCGGTATATTCCAACCCACCATGGCTCTCACTGTCATACGCTGTCTAGCACGTTGCCAGTCGCTGACAGCTTGGCTATGTTTACTTTAAAAGCTTATTTACCTCGCTATCACAGTCAAGTTCTTCGTCTAAAAGCAAAGGAAGAAACAAAAACAATTCGGTCTTAAATCGTTTACAAGCAAGACGCCCAACGTCGAGTACTTTATAGTGGTATTGTAGATTTCTCACAAGTCTTTTCACAATGCCGTCAACCCGATCACAGCCGAGGGCAAAGTTTATTAATCTAGCCTGCGAGACAGAGCTACAGGATATCGACCTGAATAACCTCTATGTTACATAGCTAAGGGAGTTATGTCATGACATCAACTGGCCTGCGAAACACTGATCTCTCGGCTTCAATCTTTGACCAGTTCGGGGAATTCCCAACACGAGACACACATTACGGACCACATGGAAATCGAGGAAGCACAACTGCCACAAGTACAACGTTCCACGAGTTTCCCCATCCAGAACTCCAGCATTACCTTCACCGACGCCCAAGTTACACAGATCAAGTCGTTAGTGTCAGCCACCATCCAAGAATCAATCCAAGAGGTGCTGCACGGGCTGCGATCGACGCCAGCTTCGCCTTCGCCTTCGGAGCCCCTCGCACGAAACCAACAGGCAAATGATATGGCCATTATCGCCAACACTATCGCCACAGTCCCTACAAGGTCCAACAACGCTGCAGTGAGTTCCCCCTTTGCAGAATGTCCCTGCCAGCTACGTCAAGGAGATACAACTCGGTAATCCTACCAGGCAGACCAATTTTACAACGAATGATTCACCTATTAACAAGGAACGTTTCTCAGCTACATCATCACATTAAGTTAAGTGCAGGTTTTTTCAAATATTTATCAATGTGGCAACAGTTTCTTTCTGACTGGAATGGTGCGAGCCTATTTCTATCCTCTTGCTGGGAGGACAATAATGCATTTTAATAGACCTATTCTCGGTTTTCACGTGACGAGACGTAAAGTCTCCCCGATTAGTAGGGCACTTGTGCCCAGCTAGAAGATTTTGAGACGTTAATAAAGTTATTATTATTATTACGTCATCAAAAAGCTAAAATCCAAACTATTCACTTCACAAAACTGTTTGTTGGATATCTTTGTTTACGTCGTTATAAGAAAAGTCCTACCAAAATAATTTGGTAATTTTAGATGCTTTGTTTTCGATTTATTGAGAGTCAAATTCTGTCACGCAATACTGTCACGCGCATTTTCAAAGCCGTAGAAATAGACAACTCGTTTGAAATAATACGATTTTAACTTAGTAGATGATCGTTTACTTTATTTTGATGAATGTAGCTGTTTAAAAATTGAAGTGATCTCAATATAAACATGATTTTCAGTCTTCGTGACTTGGCCGCCATGTTGTTGTCCCTCGATAGGACACCTGGATGGCGGACTTTAACCAAATTATGAGCATAAGCGATCGCTCATATCTTCTTATCTAAAACTTCTTTTAATGAAGCTTCGGCTGAGATCTATGATTTTGGCTACTCTTCCGGCCTATGAAGGTTTTGTTCTATATAAGTCCTGGAAAAAGTTTCAATGACGTAGGTGAAAACCGAGAATATACAGACGCATCCGGTACCTTAGGCTACAGGGTTATTTTTAAATGCAAATGGTTCCTAGGCCGTTGGCACTCTCCCAACATTTAGGTCAGACAGACATCAGCTTTGCATGGCAGGAATTTTATGCCATCATGGTTGCTTGCCACTTGTGGGTGGATTATCTAGCTAACAGGCGCATCGTTTTCCACTGTGACGATGAATCTGTTGTCAACATAATTAATTCCAAGAGATCACGTGTACCAAGGGTCATGGATCTGCTAAGAAATTTCACACTTCTCACCCTAAAACGTAACATATATGTTCGAGCTCAGCATATTCAGTGTAAGAAAAACGAGATTGCCGACTCCCTCTCTTGATTTCAGATGGAGAGATTCCAATCTATGGCACTACAGGCCGACCCATGTCAAGCAGTGATCCTAGCAGAGCTCTTGGAGCTATAAAAGCAGATGCTGAGATGTACATGAATCTGTCACTGGCCTCCTCTACTAGACAAACCTATATAGTTCTGGTGAAAATCAGTTTATTAAATTCTACACATTATATAGACCATCATACCACTTATCTTTATTCCCTGCAGATGAAGAAACATTAATTCAATTTGCAGTATACCTTGCCAAATCGATAAAACACAATACAATCAAAAACTACTTGGCTGCTGTACGACATCTGCATATCCGTACAGGAGTCCAACTAGACCTCACAAACATTTGTGCGATTACAATTAGTACTGCGAGGCATAAAACGTTCCCAGGGGAACGCCCAAAAAGTGTGTATCCCTATTACCATATCACATCTACAGCTGTTCTCTTGGCAACTTTCCATACAAAGTACCACCAATATCGACTCTAATGATCTGGTCAGCAATGACACTTTTTCCGCAATGATGCAATACCTGGCAGCAATTACCCATAGCCCCCTGGGCCCATCTTTCGTTTCCATTCGGGATAATTCTTAACCAAACACGTCGGGCTGGAGAGGCCCATATTTGTTTCATCTTAGGCGCGCGATCCATTCTGGGAACTAATTCTTAAGGGCGACACCGCTGACCAGATTCATGTAATAATAGAATCAAAGATGGCGTCGTCGCTGAAGCATAGAATTCGTTCGAGCATGCTAAGTTGGAAATTGTCTGTGAAAACCTATTGTGAAAAGGATGAATTATTTATTGGAAACGTGTTCCAGGAGTTAGACTCGCTAATGGAGGTGGTTTACACGAAATGCGATGAATCTGTTAGTAGAAAGGAATGTCATCCGATCGTTGATATTTGGCCCATGACAAGACGAATTATTGTTAAACTCCACGAAGGAATTTATCGAAGACTTCGCTCTACTACAACTACAGCGTCACCATATTTCTGTCATTTTACACGTGAAGTTTCAAAGGAAGTGTTCGACATTATTTGGAAAGGAATAATTGAACACAACAGTTTTGGGCATAATTCAACTACCACTGCTGCTTGTGTCACAATATGTATAACTGATAAACGAAAAGCTATATATGTGTTTAACCGCATGAATGATGAAGAAGTTAAGATTGAGAAGAATAAACTTCTGAAGAAAGAATTTGACGACAACAGCATTGCAGAAGTTTTAATTTCAAAGGAGCAGCCTATGGTCATGAAGTACAGCAAGAACAATGAAATGCTCGCAATTTCCTTCAATTATGGTTACTGGAATAGCTTTGGAATCCCTCAACACTGAAAAGATCAACCATATTCTATTTGTTAATTAATTACCTACTACGGGGCCTACAGTTCAATGCCCATATCTGAGAATATTGGAAAGACAGGAGAAAAATTGGAATCTGTTCTTACATACATACATGCATGTTTGTATTTGTGTCTTCTTGGCTGATTAAAAATAGTGGTAGAATCCTACCTACTAGCTATTGTAGCCTGTTAGATCATCATTAGCTCTGCCTGTATTTCTCTCTTTCTCTCTCTTTCTCTCTTTTATATCTATATATTTATTTTATTATATTTTATTCATTCATTCTTTCTTCCATTTATTCATTCATTTATTCATTCATTTATTCGTTCATTCATTTATTTATTCATTCATTTATTTATCCATTCATTCATTTATTTATCCATTCATTTATTCATTCATTTATTTATCCATTCATTTATTCACTCATTCATTCCTTTATTTATTTATTCATCCACTTAATTATTTATTTATTTAATTTTCTCTTTTACTTATTTTTCCTGTCTGTTCTTGTCTTTTGCTCGCGCACCGTAACTTACGTGGTTCTTTCTTCTTTTGTTTGATTCTTCCTCGCGCGCTTTGTGTTTGCTCACGCATCCCGTTAGTTTTTTCAACGTTGTAATGACGCCTACATACACATTGTAACCCTAAAGATGAGCTCGAAAGCTCGGTTTATTTCTAAAATAAATTCAAGCTCGATGAAACAAGCATTTACTTATTATAAAATATTAATGTCTATATGGCATAATGTCCTTATAGGAGAAGTCTGGAAACACAGGAGAAAAACTGGATTTAATAATACACTGGAGTTAATAATACACTGTCAGTCTGTTCTTACATGGTTGTTTAATTAGCAATCAATAGTACTCGTTTAAGCTACAAAAAATGTGACAGTCACAGTCCAGACATTAAATAACTGAATTTTATAATACACTGGATTTTATAATACACTGTCACATTTTTTGTAGCTTAAACGAGTACTATTGATGCTAATTAGACAACCAGGTAAGAACAGACGTTCACATGTACTCGTTGGTAATGGAGTGAGCTATCTTTTTGTTTTACACCAAAAAAGGTAGTAAATCAAATATATACATGAGGTTTGACATTTAGCACTAGCCTTACTCAAAGATAGTAAGGTTTTCTCAATATCTGAAGATTATTTGTTTGAAACTTCACTTTATTATGCTACTGTTGTTAAGGGAATGGTATGTCAAGCTAATATCTACTGGTGGTAGAGGGTGATGGCACCTTACAAGTACATATACTAACTGCACTATGGTGACTGTACGTATACATAAAGTGTAAAGTCAGTGGTTTAAATATCTAATAGGCTATAATCATCTTCTACAGTATCACCGTATTTGAGGTACCAACTCCCTTAGCTTTCTGTTTAGTTTTCCTTCCTTGCAAGTTTGAATTACTAGTTTGAACATCTCTGAAGAACAAACATCACAGCAGGCCACAGAACTTGACTTTGGTAGACCACAATAACAAAATTCATTGTTGCCGAGGCAGTGGGGAGGGATGTACTTGTCCTTAGCGGCTCTTTCTTGGATATCATTCTCAATCTTAACTTCTTCATCATTCGTGCGGTTAAACACAGAACCAGGTGTGCATTGCAGTTTTTTTGGCAACTTGCTTAGGATCTTTCTCCTTTAACCAAATGGTTTCCATGAATTCATGCTTAAAAATTTGCCACCAGCGCAGACGCTTGCCCCTGGTAGTGTTCTTAGCATATGATGCCAGCTTTGCATGCTTTGCCTCTCTGCCCTGCATACTATTTAATCCCAAACCAAACCCCAAATCATGAAAAATCTCAGCTGTGTAGTATGGAATAGCTTTACCGATTGTCCATGTGGTTGGTTTGACTGTGTTTAGAAGAATAGCATGGCAGTTATAGTACTGTTCACACTCATTTCTTAGACAATCTACATCACTCTCACTGATGTGAACTCTGCTGAAGAGAGAAACACAGTTCCGTAAGCATAACCCCGAGTATGCGAGACCATAGACATGCCGTAAGGTAGTCTGGGGAATACCTCCAGCAGCAATCAGAATTATACAGATCTCCATGAAATGCCAGCAAAATAGTTTGGACTCTTTACCTGTAAATCTGTACTGGAAATCTTCTGCCTTTTTCTTTTCTCTGAACCACCTCTCTACATTCTTGTACAGTCTGCCAGCCTTCATTTTATATTTCAATAAGCTCATGTACTTGGCCATGGGTGTAATACTTGGTAGCTGAGTAATGTCTCCATTAGCCTTGTTGATCACAGCTCTATCTGTGAGTTTCATAGCAGTAGTTAAAATATCCAAGTTCCAGTGCTGCCAGGCATTATTGCTGTTATGAAGGGGCTCTGGTTTAAAGTTGTCCACATATTTTCCCAGTGGAGGGCTGAACTCTTGCCTTGATTTTCTGGAGGCAATGTGAGCAGTTACCTTCCCTCTGTGATTGCTACTCTTGGAATTCTCAGGGATTTTGTTTCTTGCTTTAAATGCCTTTACTTCGTCTACATCCTTCATTCTCTGTTCATACCTCCACTTTTTCCATGTACAGCTCGAATCATCACCAATAGTACCTCCAATAGTCTTCACGTTGCTCTTAGACACATTGGCAAATGATGAAAAATATGTGGCTGCATTGTTTAATTCTCCTGCCATGGATGCCATCCATTTCTGGTCGCTGGGAATTAATTTGCACTCAAATGTAACAGAATCCCCCTGCACCTCATACACCTTGCCCTCCATCTCTTTCATTTCCTGAACAACATGTTTTGTATACTCATACATAAGTTCATGGGTTTCATCACAGTTTGCACCCATGAGCAAGAAATTGTTATCACAACTTTGTACTCCATCTAGTACATTTAGAAGTTGCTTTGCGTCTTCGATGACTTTGAGCCTTTGACAAATTTACACACATCACTATTTTCCTTGTCAAGAGTACTTTCCGTGTTTGGCATTCTTGGCCGCTGCTTTGCTGCACAACTTGCAGGAAGAAGTGTTTCTAGCTCATCGCCCTGTAAATTAGAGTTTTTTTCAGCTTAGAACTTATTCCGGTTACCAAGATAAATTTAGTACAGGCATGTTTTGTATGAAAACAAAATATTACTTGTAGAGGCTCTCAGAAAAAATATATTACAAATATTATTAAGTATTAAATATTAAATATTACAATTCAATATTAAATATTATAATAAAATAAGATACATTAATAAATAGACTAATATTTCTCAGTTTGTTAAGTTTGTGAAGCTAAGTTATGAAATGTACCGGTAAGCTTAAAATATATTTTAAAAGTTGAAGTTTAAATTGGCATCATAACGAAAAAAAGGAATACCTAAAACCTTTCTCAAACCATCCTTCAGTAATTAATATTCGAAGAACTGATATATTGTACCGAGGAATATCTTACCTTACGTTTACGGTAATTTAGTTTGTTCTGTAGACTCTTCACCTTGACATCAGCTGTGATTTTTTCGTCTACCAGCTCTTGCAGGAATAACTTCCTTCGTTTGGCATAGAGACCGATGTTAAAGTGGCCTTTTCGCTTGAATGTAAGTGGAGTGTCTGTACACGCAGATTCGCTGGTAGAAAATGACGAATTCGGTAAGGTAATGCACATGTCAATATATCAATCGAAAGGTTAGATCCTGGCCTACAGAACTGTCGTTTTCAAATTTTCATTTTAAGAACTTTTCGTAGGGAAAATAAATCCAAAACAATTACTTTCTTTGAATATAGCTTTGTAATAGTACTTACCTAAGAACCGATCTGTTTTGTGGCGAAAAATCCATTATCTAACCAAGTTTTATACCAAAATGTACATTGATTCATGAAGATTTCATTTTCACCGCCATTTTCTTTGTAAATGTTTACCCGTGGGGGGTAGTCACGGTTCAAGTTGTCGTACATTTCCAATATGACGTTGGTATTCGGGTATTTACCTACCGAGCTCGGCCCAGTCTCCCATTTGGGTGATTTGAATGAGACAATTTGGAGCACAGCCAGCCCGACGTGAAAACTAAATAGCTGAAACAAGAGCCCTATTATCCCAGGCCTAATTCAACTAAGTTGCAGGCCATAGTGACAGAATAGGTACTGCTACTACAGCAGCATCTGTCAACATTCCCCCATGGCTCATCAAAGTATTAGGCAGATGGCCCTCAGATTGTTTCGAACGGTACATTAAGGTACCCCCATCAGTTATATCAGAAGGGTCTGCTAAATTAGCAAAATAATTTTAGCATAAATTATACAGTTTGTCTATGGGGTAATACATTGCATGTATTTTGTGGGGATGAAGTGCTCCTTTAGGTTACCCTTTCCTCCATAGACTCACAACTCTGCTTATCACATGTCCACTTCTCTGTCCCCATGGGGATGACCAATCCCTGGGACAGTTACCATCTCTGCTTCCTCACTGTTACTATGGGGATTACTCTCCCTGATGCGTATTGGTTACCTGGGGGATTAGGGCCCCCAAGGGTGTCTACTACCTGAGGGATTAGGACCCTCAAGAGGTGGTGTGCCTGGGGGATTAGGACCCCCAGGGGTGTGTACCTGAGGGATTAGGACCCTCGAAAGGTGGTGTACCTGAGGGATTAGGACCCTCAAGAGGTGGTGTACCTGGGGGATTAGGACCCCCAGGGGTGTGTACCTGAGGGATTAGGACCCTCAAGCGGTGGTATGCCTGGGGGATTAGGATCCCCAGGGATGTGTACCTGAGGGATTAGGACCCTCAAGGGTGTGATGGTTCTAGGGTGTCCCTTATCTATTTCCTATGGAGTGCTTCATCCTCACCCCCTTACCCCACAAATTGTGTATGTCTACTGTTATGGGATAGTGGGTTGGAGTCATTAAAGCAAATTTATATCAACAATATATAAATTATAGTTAATGACACAACCACATCCCGTTCTGTACATATAAGTTGAGTAGAGGCGAGAGATGAGCTGCCGATCACAGTCCCATGCACTGGTCACGCATCAGCTCATCTCAACCAATCAGATGCTCTCGTGCACGAGCCCGGTATATTCCAACCCACCATGGCTCTCACTGTCATACGCTGTCTAGCACGTTGCCAGTCGCTGACAGCTTGGCTATGTTTACTTCCCACACCCACCCACCCTACTATGCCCCGCTCTCACCTCTGCTCTCAGTTCATTAGTTTTTAGTTATGATATTAGTGTGATTACTTGTACCAGACAATAAGCCTACTATAAGCAACACTACTATAATTTCGCGTTTTTCCAAGTTAAACATGGTTAACTATATTTAGTTTGAACACTGTCAATTACTGAACATTTAAATCAAACATATTACCTCCATATTATTGTTATTGTAGAAGTGTAGCATTGTGCATGCAAACGTTAATGTTAAAATATAAATTTATTAATAAAATTGGGATGGGATGAAGTGCTCCTTTAGGTCACCCTTTCCTCCATAGACTCACAACTCTGCTTATCACATGTCCACTTCTCTGTCCCCATGGGGATGACCAATCCCTGGGACAGTTACCATCTCTGCTTCCTCACTGTTACTATGGGGATTACTCCCCCTGATGCGTATTGGTTACCTGGGGGATTAGGACCCCCAAGGGTGTCTACCTGAGGGATTAGGACCCTCAAGAGGTGGTGTGCCTGGGGGATTAGGACCCCCAGGGGTGTGTACCTGAGGGATTAGGACCCTCGAAAGGTGGTGTACCTGAGGGATTAGGACCCTCAAGAGGTGGTGTACCTGGGGGATTAGGACCCCCAGGGGTATGTACCTGAGGGATTAGGACCCTCAAGCGGTGGTATGCCTGGGGGATTAGGATCCCCAGGGATGTGTACCTGAGGGATTAGGACCCTCAAGGGTGTGATGGTTCTAGGGTGTCCCTTATCTATTTCCTATGGAGTGCTTCATCCTCACCCCCTTACCCCACAAATTGTGTATGTCTACTGTTATGGGATAGTGGGTTGGAGTCATTAATGGGTCATATGATATGATCATGCTATTTACCTTTTGTGCAACCGGGGTCAGGGTAATATGGAATAACTTTGGAAGATCAAAGAACTATGCGATTTTATTTAACCCCTGAAAGAGACATTAATGTAATTATAGACATTGGCACTCTAGAGTGATGGCACTTAACCCGTGAAACAGATATTAACCAAGTAGATATTACTAGCTAATTCCATTGTTTTCTTTTGTGTTGATTTCACTATTAGTCACTAACTATTATATGTTGTTTCATGGGTTAAGTGTCAATACTCTAATTCCATTGTGTTATTTTGTTTTGATCTGACTATTAGTCACTAACTATTATATTTTATTTTACGGGTTAAGTGCCAACACTCTAATTCCATTGTGTTATTTTGTTTTCTGACTATTACACACTGACTACTATTGCACGAAAGGTGGATATCGCTATCCACCGGAGAAGTCTTATCCAAAGGTACAATTTATTGGATAACTGCATCAGTTTTAACCGTTGGATAAGACTTATCCGGTGGTTAAAAACTACTCACCTCTCGTGCAACTGGGGACAGGTGTATGTCATTAAATAGGTTATGTTAAACAAATTGTTATTTCGCACATAAAAGTTCCATATTCATCGATATTGGGGCTGGTTGACAAAGACACAGACACAAGTCAAGAGCATCGAGAACTGTCGTGTTATGAGAATATATTATTGTCAAAAAAGAAACTTTGATGTTAACTTCACCAAGAAATCATGTTGATGAAAGTTAAATCCATCAAAGTAAGTAGACTTTAAACTTTTCTTTATTGATGTCGCTTCAATATTAGAATTTGATAAATTACAGATATTTCGATCCTTCCTCGAATCTTATAATTATTCATTCTAAATATCAATCGATCAATGCTTAGTTATATACGGTGGCCCACAAGATAAATAAATACGTTTTTCACGAACATGAGGATATTGTAGTTTTTTTTTTGATATATGGGGTTTATACGTTACTGTTCTTTACGCATTTTGTTATTCCGTTAGTAGTTTTCCGCCCCCTTTAGTTTATTTGCTGGTTTTATTTTTGTTTCTTGTCAGCAATGCATATTTTACTTTTAGCTTAATGTCTTTTCCCAGCTTCGTTTTGCGACCCGCCTCTCTGCTGTGTGTCGCCGGCCAATTAACCTCCCATAGACATTTTATTATTTGGCCGTGTGTCAGTAGTTTAGCGCTGTGTGTCGGCCAACCTCTGAAGTAATTTTATTATTTGTCCGTGTGTCGGCAGTTTTGACTTGGTTGGAGTGGGGGCTAACTGTACCTCACCCCTATCGAGCCGTGTGTCGGCGAGTTACATCGTAGTTAGCCGTCAGTGTCGACAGTCTCAGTATCGACCGTGTGTTTATTAAGTTTAGTGAGGGCCACAAGTTTATAAGTGTATTTCACTTGCATGTGTTTAACCTCTTGAAATAAAGTCTTCATCTTCATCATGTCGGTAAAATCTCGTATTTTCGAGTATTTTGTTCTCCTCTCAAGATATCGATAGGCCAGTACCCCAACGTAGTACGACTTTCGTAGTTTTGCTAGGGGATGAATTATCTGATAGAAGCTGGTACCAAAGTACGTTCAAGCTGATCTGTGTTTTTTTTCTTAAGACACCCTTAAGAACCCCCGTCACTAAAAAATCAAACAAATTCGAATTTTCGCGGCAAACCCTGAAACATGGATTTCGCTCATATGTACGTTCAAGTTAGATACGGTATAACATGTGATTAGAATCGCCATATAGTTAATTTGGCTAAATAGCTTTTTCTTTTCGAGATAAATGAACATTTCGAGACACACCCGAAAATGCTAATTGAGCTTGAATTTTACCTCGAGTTTAGGTATCTCGCGTCAGTTTGTTGTAATGTCAGCTTTAATTTGGCAAGTGCGGGAAGAAAATATATATTTATGTATTTAAACTTGTATTTGCATTTGCATTTGCATTTGCATTTGCATTTGCATTTGCATTTGCATTTGCATTTGCATTTGCATTTGCATTTGCATTTGCATTTGCATTTGCATTTGCATTTGCATTTGCATTTGCATTTGCATTTGCATTTGCATTTGCATTTGCATTTGCATTTGCATTTGCATTTGCATTTGCATTTGCATTTGCATTTGCATTTGCATTTGCATTTGCATTTGCATTTGCATTTGCATTTGTATTTGTATTTGTATTTGTATTTGTATTTGTATTTGTATTTGTATTTGTATTTGTATTTGTATTTGTATTTGTATTTGTATTTGTATTTGTATTTGTATTTGTATTTGTATTTGTATTTGTATTTGTATTTGTATTTGTATTTGTATTTGTATTTGTATTTGTATTTGTATTTGTATTTGTATTTGTATTTGTATTTGTATTTGTATTTGTATTTGTATTTGTATTTGTATTTGTATTTGTATTTGTATTTGTATTTGTATTTGTATTTGTATTTGTATTTGTATTTGTATTTGTATTTGTATAGGTAATAGCATGGTTTGTGGAGGCGAGTGAAATTTGTGACAATTTTGAAATATCACGAGTGGTATTTATCCCAAATATCACGTACAAAACATGCTATTAAATGTTTATAATATGACCTAAGAAAATACTGCAATTTCGATCAGTTTGTCTGTAGTTAATTTACCATGAACTAATGGAAAATGCTCTCAAGTAAATTATTTTCATAGAAAAACGTTCATAAATTAGATAACAAATGAAGAAAACAGAAACAAGAGGTTTCTAAAGCTTTATTTGTACCTTTTTCAGCAATAATTATTAATTCACTTCTCGATCTAAAGCAGGAAAACCTTTACTTTAGCACGATCAACAGTCGATCGTTTCTCGCTTATTTTTGCAGTCTCAGCCAAAGAAAACCTTCCTGATTTGTCAACAATATATCCATGTTGATGTACTTTTTCAAGTTGTTGTTCTTGAGATTTGTTTCTAGGTATATTTCAGCTTTTTTAGCGAGAAAAACTCTGTCGAGTTCATCCGCCATCTTGGATTTGAATGTCATGCTTGGTGCTCAAACAATGGTTACCATGGTGATTTTGAAATACCACTCCTGAAATACAAATTGTATTTGTATTTGTATTTGTATTTGTATTTGTATTTGTATTTGTATTTGTATTTGTATTTGTATTTGTATTTGTATTTGTATTTGTATTTGTATTTGTATTTGTATTTGTATTTGTATTTGTATTTGTATTTGTATTTGTATTTGTATTTGTATTTGTATTTGTATTTGTATTTGTATTTGTATTTGTGTTTGTGTTTGTATTTGTATTTGTATTTGTATTTGTATTTGTATTTGTATTTGTATTTGTATTTGTATTTGTATTTGTATTTGTATTTGTATTTGTATTTGTATTTGTATTTGTATTTGTATTTGTATTTGTATTTGTATTTGTATTTGTATTTGTATTTGTATTTGTATTTGTATTTGTATTTGTATTTGTATTTGTATTTGTATTTGTATTTGTATTTGTATTTGTATTTGTATTTGTATTTGTATTTGTATTTGTATTTGTATTTGTATTTGTATTTGTATTTTGTATTTGTATTTGTATTTGTATTTGTATTTGTATTTGTATTTGTATTTGTATTTGTATTTGTATTTGTATTTGTATTTGTATTTTATATTTTGTATTTGTATTTGTATTTGTATTTGTATTTGTATTTGTATTTGTATTTGTATTTGTATTTGTATTTGTATTTGTATTTGTATTTGTATTTGTATTTGTATTTGTATTTGTATTTGTATTTGTATTTGTATTTGTATTTGTATTTGTGTTTGTATTTGTATTTGTATTTGTATTTGTATTTGTATTTGTATTTGTATTTGTATTTGTATTTGTATTTGTATTTGTATTTGTATTTGTATTTGTATTTGTATTTGTATTTGTATTTGTATTTGTATTTGTATTTGTATTTGTATTTGTATTTGTATTTGTATTTGTATTTGTATTTGTATTTGTATTTGTATTTGTATTTGTATTTGTATTTGTATTTGTATTTGTATTTGTATTTGTATTTGTATTTGTATTTGTATTTGTATTTGTATTTGTATTTGTATTTGTATTTGTATTTGTATTTGTATTTGTATTTGTATTTGTATTTGTATTTGTATTTGTATTTGTATTTGTATTTGTATTTGTATTTGTATTTGTATTTGTATTTGTATTTGTATTTGTATTTGTATTTGTATTTGTATTTGTATTTGTATTTGTATTTGTATTTGTATTTGTATTTGTATTTGTATACGTATTTGTATTTGTATTTGTATTTGTATTTGTCGAATAATACAATAGTTTTCTGTAGGACCCAAAACTATAGTAATAGTTAGCTCAGTCCAATCTTCAGTTTGTATTATGAAAATGTCGTTCAGTGTTACCAATGTTTAAGTTAAAAGGTGGCTCCCGCATAATGAATGACCGGTTTGCAGTCGGTATTTTTAACTCGCTCGCTCCGCGTCAATATTGCTTGCATTTTATTGTGCTCAACACAAATACTTATTCAACTATTATGATTTTGGACGGTGTTTTCAAACATATAATTGTAAGCCGCGTTTGTGAAAGCCAGCTGATATTCAAACGACACTATGTTCACTAAATCTGCTGCCAAGCGTTATTTCCTCGTACGATTTTTTTAACCTCGTGAATGGCCTTTTAAGGTAATGTTCTGACGAGGTAAGAAGAAAATTGTTCGAACCGAAATCACGCGTAACAACCGACAGGTCCAAATATTGACAACAAAAATATGAACTGGTTATTTCGGCTCGATCAATTTCCTTCTTACCTCGTCAGTTTCTACTAAAACAATTATTAGTTGTTTTTGGTTTGAAGAACAAGTTTATACGTGTTTTTTTCCCCGTTAATCGGCGAGAACGATGGCTTCTCTCATGGCAGCCGCCGGTAAGGTAGTGGTTGATAACCAACGTATTCAGGCGAGAAACTTATAAATGTTGGTTTACTGGGAAGATAGAATACGGTAATTATTACACAGATTCTGAGTTCGCTAGACACTCTCCTAGCTCTGGAGTACCAAAGGAGAGTTCAAATGAGGTAGGAAAGTAAGCCGAACGTTTGACAACAAACGTACTTCACTCGAATTATGATGTTCTCAAAGAAGAACTTACAAGTCTGATCAATTAAAATATTTGTAAATGCAAACGAGCCCCGACTACTATAGAACTTTTGCTATTGTATTACTTTAGACTTGAGTGCAAAAATCCTTATTCTGATAGTTCTGTCAATATATAATTATCTGTCCCTTTCCTCGCTGTTGTACTTGTAGCAGCAACTGTCACTTTGAACATCGCGATCGAGCATCGGTCGTAATTCGGGATATATTTGCTTATTTGACTAGTCGATACTGCACAAATCGGAGAAATAAATATTTGCAGTTTGCATGAACAGCCTATAGCTGGAGTTTTCTCAGTATGAATAAAAGCAAGCTGAAGTCAATGTCTAGAGCAAAAACCGTGATTTATCATCAGAAATCGTCATTGATACTTCATTTATATTACTTAATTATAAACTCTAAAATATCAAGTCATAAATGACTCACAATTTCTATGTAGATTCTAAGACAACCATTTGTAAAGTCAGGAAAACAGAGAGACGAGGGCATTATAGGATATTTATGCTCGCAAGTGACGTCAATATAACATGCGCGCGAATGATCGTTTATGCAAATTAGCTGAATTTGCTGCAGGTTTACGTGACGTCATATTTCTGCGTCAAAATGTAAATTAGCTGCTTTAAAATTAAAACAAGATGGCCGAAGGTGAAGTAGAGTTGAGTCACTTCTCGATAGATTTAGACTTTCTTTTGAACTAAATAATAATAATAATAATAATAATAATCTTTATTCAATAACACTATCCATACTTCGAATTAAACCTTATATTTCGCAAACGACGACCATTTTTTTGCGATTTACAAAAAATATCCTAGTCGTAGATCACTGTCAACAAACGAATGTAAGCATATGCTAAAGCACTGACGAAACATGTCTAAGAAACTCAAAGTTGTCGTGTTTTTTTTTTGTTAAATCAAGTTATTGACTATAAGCAGCTTCTGTTTTCAAGACCCGTTGAATAAATTATATTCAGTCACATTTTCAGCCGTCACTTAAAGGAGAAATGTAGCCTAATTTTATCTTGAGATAAAAACAAAGAGAAAGTTGTGTACAAACATTTTCTAAACGAATTTCCAATTGTTTTAATTTTTATGGAGAAGAACCTTGAGTCTGAATTGTAAAAAAGACATGGATTACCGCTGAATTGATCGCGGCTCACTTCAGTAATTATTCCCCATATCTGAGGTCATCTATCGCAATGGAAAGTGCAGTCACAATATAGAGTAATTATAAGTACATTGTATTTTCTTGTACCCGAGATAATGTGCATGGTGAGCGGATTTTACTATTCCCCATAAACGACGTCACAAACAAAAATATTTGAGCCGACGGTAAAACGGCAAAATGGCGGATGATATTCCATATTGAACGTAATGCTAATATTAGGCATATCTAACTTTCTTGAGAAAATAAACGTTGTCTTCAGTTCCTCTTTAATTCCTGCTTGAATTTGTTCATGTATGCACCTTTTCGTAGTTTCCCAGAATGCTTCAGGATTCCAACGTGCTCAATGTGGTAATTGTATTTTAATTTCAAGTTTCAAGTTTTTTTATTTAATTTCTACCGTGTATGTACTTATAATATCCAGGGATTAATTTCAAATCAGTAATTGATTCAGTTTTTAATTTCAGGGTTTTCAATACCATTTGTTTGTTGTTTCTGTGTTCTTGGAAATCAAAAACATATATCCAGAATATTGCAAGCCAATTGCCAGTCGGGAAGAACATGGCTATGCTCTCAATGGTACAGAGTTCAAAACGCTGGTAACAATGACGTATGCCCTTTGTTTTTTGGAATGCAACAACCACTTGAATTGTATGAGCATAAACTTCCACATGGTAACAAAGAAATGTGAGCTGAACGCACAGAATAAGGAAACAGTACCAGAGATTTACAAAAAGAGACAAAACAGTATTTACTCGACAAACATGGACAACAGAAATCCAAGTAAGTGTCAATGTCGTTTGTTACCCTGTTTAAGAGAGACTGACCATAATTTTCGAGCATGTATTGACAAGTTGAGGATTTTCAATTCCCTGATATTTTCACCAAAAGACCCTTTGGGTGAACTCTTTTCAAAAATAATCTTAAAAGTTTCGGCAAAATGTTATTTTCGACGAAATCGACAAAAGTTCAAAATACGGCTTCCCGCCTGTCTGGCGACCATCGAATTGGGCTAGAAATGGTGCATCTTTGACAACCGAAAACACGACAAGGAGACTTACTACGAAACTGCCAATCAAGCACATTATTAAGCATCATTATATTTATACTAGCATTGAAGCATAGTCCAAGATTCTTCTTCTTTGTATGTTTTTTTTAGATAGCGAAAATACTGACTACGACCCTCTGATCGAAACATCAATTTTGATGTTTCGATTTTTAAGGGGCAATATCTCCAATGGTATACGATTTACATTCAAATAAATATGTTTTTCTTAGAACAGATTGATTCAACTTTGTCTGTACCAAATATCTAAAACGGCCCGCGGAAACTCTGTGTTTTAGATAAATATTTATACACCCCACTTTCATTAATTGTGACCTTAGCTGACACTAAGCGTGACAAGCACTCACGCTTGATCAATGATCTTAAGAGTGTATCCATGAGTGGACCAGGCAGTCGTGACACATGACATCTCTCTGATCTCAATGAAACTAAACCAGAAGAAAGCCCTCACCTGAAAACTCATACTGCCAAAGTATGACATTTTTTGATTATTTCAGGGGGGAGTTAGACCACCCCCCCTCGTTTCTGCAGGGGAAGGACTGAATTTCCATAGCAAAATAATACCTACTTCACACACCTCTCTTTCCCTCCATTTACAATCAATTCAGTTCTTACTTCACCTGAGGAATAAATGGTCCTTTAGCAGCTTACAGGGGAGACTACAGTCGCATGACTATAATACCTGTCAATTGGGGTCTGTCAATCAATATACTGTCACACAACTGATTTGTGTGAAGTCAAAAACCCAAATATTTGACCTCAAAATATCTCGAATGAGAAACCTTGTGCAAACCCCAAAACACTTTTCTGTATTAGATCTACCCTTCAACTAAGAATAACTGAAATAAAATGTTTGGGATATATTTTAGTCTTGGCACAATGTGTCACAGCAGGAGTCAACCCAAACAGTAAAATTGTTACCTACTTACAGCGAAAAGCTCGCAACTTACATCTCATGATCAATAAACTAACTCTTTTTCCATGCTTAATCTCGTTTATTAACAACCACTTTCCTTGTACAATACTGAAATATGAGTTATTATTTGAAAGAACAGCAGTCGCTGTTGCAATATCAACTCTAAATTGCACAAACGATTAGATGCAACAATGAGTATTTTGTAATCATTCGATCCTATGTCATTTCAATACAAAAACATTATTGCTGAGTGAATAAGACTTACATATGTTGCTCACTGACGTACGTTCCTTGGTCTCTGCCGTCCAAATCAATAAGATCGCAATTGTTGACCTCACACGTTTCTGGTTGAAATTCGAGAATGCCATTACATCTTCTGAACATTTTGCTGTCAACCGTCTAATGTTGAAGGCCGAGCTTCGTTTAAGTACTCATTTAGCTTTGTCTTGGTAGTACAAATACAATTCCTACATCTTTACTACAGTTTTGCGAAGATTTACGACATTTCTTTCCTGACAAACTTGCGCTGCACTGGATTGCGTGACCAGTATTTGGTCAGCGGTATCTCACATATACAGGTAGCCCATGACACAAAAATAAAGGAAATGACCTTTTTCGCATGGAAATGATATATAAAATCAATGAATGTGTTTGTTTTATTCCCATTTTGAATCATTGGTTATAGTTCGTTTTTCCCATTCATTCAAAAAACCATCAATGGGAAGAATTCGTGTTCCCAATGATTTGAACAACAACATATCAACAATAATTTTTTTTATTACCTAACTTTTTTTCTTTTTTTACAATAATTATTATTATTTTTCAATTTGACTAAAATAAGGTAAATGGCACTCAGGGTAACTGATAAGCTATTCTAGCTGAGTAACAATATTTGATTTGAACATGACAAAAAAAAATAGAACATGACAAAAAGTATGGATCGATTTTAGAATTTTTTCCTGTGTTTATTTGTTAAATGAAAATGCATATCGGCTACCTAAAATAATACATATTTACATGTACAATCAACTCTCGCCTTCACTCAATCACGGACAACAAACAGTCCTCGGACTAAGCGAAACGTACTAAAATGTTAACTCTCGCTATTGCGGACACCACATGGTCCCAGGGTTGTCCCTATAACAGAGTTGACCCGGGGGGGGGGGGGGGGGGGGGGTATACTCCCCCTTGTCCAAGTGGCAGGGGTGATCGGCGGTCGGTTTTGAAAACGACCCCTAAAAGGTATGCAGAAATCAAAAGAGCTCTTGAAGTCATGTTCATTTCGACCCCTAAAAGGTACGACCATATATGGCGAAGTTATTGTGTTGATATCGTTTAATCAATGACTGGACAACATCTTTCTTCTGTTCTTTCATGTTTGTTCAATAAAGAAAATAAATAACAATTGACCCTAAAAGGTACGGAGTGATGTTACGTAACTGACTTTTGAGTCGTAACCCTAAAAGGTACACACAGGAAATATTTTCAACCTTAAGAGGACCGCCGATCACCCCGATCAATTAAGGGAGTATACCCCCCCCCCCCCCCCCCCCCCCCCCCCCCCCCCCCCCCCCCTGGGGCATGAGTCAAGTGCATGAGTCAACTCTGTCATAGGGACAACCCAGGGACCATGTGGTGTCCGCAATTGCTGGTTTGCACGTGACGTCATGGCAGCCATGTTGGTGCCCGATAACAAAGCATTCCTCATTAGCTTCTCTTGTTTGTACCACCAACATGGCTGCTGCGTCTTTCAGGTGATTGATTGCAAACCAGCAATAACGAGAGTTAATTTTAGTACGTTTCGCTTAGTCCGAAAACTGTTTGTTGTCCGTGATTGAGTGTCCGCATTTTAGCAAGGTGTCCTCAAGGCGAGAGTTGATTGTAAATGTTATAAATATGTATTATTTTAGGTAGCCGATATGATTTTCATTTAAAAAATAAACACAGGAAAAAATTTAACAAATCGAAGTCGCTTTTCTATGTCAGGTCTGTACTCTTATCGACCATAGAAATGACGTCAGAAAATGATCAAAACTTTGCAGTGAAACCACAGGCAGCCCAACCATTCCTTTTGAGGCTACTAAATAATGAAATAAAATTATATTTGCGTCTTTTTTGTGGGTTCGCAGTGGTATAGCGTGCGCGCGCATGTATATGTCGGGCTCCCTGTGCTGAGTAACGTCCTATGTTGGGATCCCTGTGTGCGTCCTGCAGGACGTCCCGCAGGGCGTACACAGGGATCCAACATTATGTATTTCTATGCACAGGGAACCCAATATAATATGTATCGCGCGCTTGCGCGCGCTCTACCACAGGAAACCCATCAAAAAAAGACGCGCGCATGCAAATATATGTTTTTAATAATTATAAATAGCCTCAGAAACGATCGCTACGCTCGTGGTTCCACCACAGGCAGCCCAACCATTGTTTTTGTGGCTACTAATTATTATTAAAAATAGTTTTGTATGCGCGTGTCTTTTTTTGATGGGTTTCCTGTGGTAGAGCGCCCGCGCGCAATACGTATTATATTGGGCTTACTGTGTTGAGTAAGGTTGGGATCCCTGTTGGGATCCCTGTGTACGTCCAGCGGGACGCGCCCGCAGCAATGTGTATACACATATACTGCGGGACGCGCGGGATGCACACAGGGAGCCCAACATTATACCTTACTCAACACAGGAAGCCCACTATCATACGTAATGCGCGCACGCTCTACCACAGGAAATCCATCAAAAAAAAAAGACGCAAATATCATTTTATTAAATTATTTAGTAGCCTCAAAAGGAATGGTTGGGCTGCCTGTGGTTTGATTGCAAAGTTTTGATCGTTTTCTGACGTGATTTCTATGGTCGATAAGAGTACAGACCATAGAAAAGCGACTTCGATCTGTTAAACAGACCATAGAAAAGCGACTTCGATTTGTTAAACAGACCATAGAAAAGCGACTTCGATCTGCTTTTTTTACAACAATATTTACTCAGGAAAGCGGAAAAGGCTCCCGAAACGACAAATAGATTTGAAGGAAAATCTGATTCAAGCGCGCGCTGGTTCCGTGAGCGAGCGAAACGTCATTCCATGCGTCTGTCCTCTTATCGACAAATAGTCCCTTTTCGCGTTCACAGATCCCGTTGTAAAACCGCTGTACTTATTGACATCAGACGCATTTGTACAGGGTTAGCCTCGAGTCAGTGTAGGTAGATTATTCACAAAAATGTTGACATACGGACTGGTTTCTGAATCGAGGCTAAGCCTGTACAAATTCGTCTTTTGTCAAGGACAGCGGTCATCTCTAAAAAACGCGAAACTGGAGTATTAGAGAGCTTCAGATTCGACTACGAGTACGACTACGATTTTTCGCCGTTACGATTAGTGCGCATGCGTAAAGCCGTGACATTGTCACGCCAGCTTGAAAATCTCGTTTCGACTTCGACGAGATTTCTCGCAAAACTCGTTGTCTAGAGTACGAGTTTTGAGTGAGACATTTTGACTAAATATTTCGGTCTTTTAAATCTAGAACACTCAAAAACATCTCCTTTAATAATTGTTCTTCTTGTTGTGATAAGAAATAATTAAAGATCAGTGTTATTTTTGCTATTGCGGGACGCGCGGGATGCGCACAGGGAGCCCAACATTATACGGTACTCAACACATGGAACCCAACATATCTACGTATATATTGCGCGCGTGCGATCTACCACAAGAAACCCATCAAAAAAAGACGCAAATATCATTTTATTGAATTATTTAGTAGCCTTAAAAGGAATGGTTGGGCTGCCTGTGCCTCTGCAACATGTTGCACGCAAATGACTAGCGCGCTAATACGACGTAATTTGTTGCTCGCAATGTTGCAGAAGTAGGACTCGAGGTGGACACACGCTGCAACAATACGTGTTGCGTGCAATGTTGCGCGCAATGCTGCACCGTGTGTCCGGCCCTGTACTCGTAGTCGAATCTGAAGCTCTCTATAGGCTCTTATCCAATCAGCGCGCGAGAAATTTGACAAATGTTGTAAAATCTGAAATCGATCCATACTTTTTGTCATGTTCCCATGTTCCCAAATAGGGCTCTATAAGTAATAAATTATTATATTATTATTATTTCAAATCATTGGGAAAACGAATTCTTCCCATTGATGGTTTTTTGAATGAATGGGAAAAACAAACTATAACCAATGATTCAAAATGGGAATAAAACAAACACATTCATTGATTTTATATATCATTTCCATGCGAAAAAGGCCATTTCCTTTATTTTTGTGTCATGGGCTACCTGTATATGTGAGATACCGCTGACCAAATACTGGTCACGCAATCCAGTGCAGCGCAAGTTTGTCAGGAAAGAAATGTCGTAAATCTTCGCAAAACTGTAGTAAAGATGTAGGAATTGTATTTGTACTACCAAGACAAAGCTAAATGAGTACTTAAACGAAGCTCGGCCTTCAACATTTAGACGGTTGACAGCAAAATGTTCAGAAGATGTAATGGCATTCTCGAATTTCAACCAGAAACGTGTGAGGTCAACAATTGCGATCTTATTGATTTGGACGGCAGAGACCAAGGAACGTACGTCAGTGAGCAACATATGTAAGTCTTATTCACTCAGCAATAATGTTTTTGTATTGAAATGACATAGGATCGAATGATTACAAAATACTCATTGTTGCATCTAATCGTTTGTGCAATTTAGAGTTGATATTGCAACAGCGACTGCTGTTCTTTCAAATAATAACTCATATTTCAGTATTGTACAAGGAAAGTGGTTGTTAATAAACGAGATTAAGCATGGAAAAAGAGTTAGTTTATTGATCATGAGATGTAAGTTGCGAGCTTTTCGCTGTAAGTAGGTAACAATTTTACTGTTTGGGTTGACTCCTGCTGTGACACATTGTGCCAAGACTAAAATATATCCCAAACATTTTATTTCAGTTATTCTTAGTTGAAGGGTAGATCTAATACAGAAAAGTGTTTTGGGGTTTGCACAAGGTTTCTCATTCGAGATATTTGAGGTCAAATATTTGGGTTTTTGACTTCACACAAATCAGTTGTGTGACAGTATATTGATTGACAGACCCCAATTGACAGGTATTATAGTCATGCGACTGTAGTCTCCCCTGTAAGCTGCTAAAGGACCATTTATTCCTCAGGTGAAGTAAGAACTGAATTGATTGTAAATGGAGGGAAAGAGAGGTGTGTGAAGTAGGTATTATTTTGCTATGGAAATTCAGTCCTTCCCCTGCAGAAACGAGGGGGGGTGGTCTAACTCCCCCCTGAAATAATCAAAAAATGTCATACTTTGGCAGTATGAGTTTTCAGGTGAGGGCTTTCTTCTGGTTTAGTTTCATTGAGATCAGAGAGATGTCATGTGTCACGACTGCCTGGTCCACTCATGGATACACTCTTAAAGCCAATTTTATGATTAATATTTCAATATTCCTTCCATAATCGATCAAAAATGTCTTGTAAAATTAACTTTCTAACCATCTGCTTCGAAACAGTTACAGGAAAAACGAAATTTGCCGGTATATTATACGAGTTGTCGCCCGTTCGGTTTGTAACGCAACGCTATGCTATAATAACAACAAACAACCCGCGAGTTGGAAGTCAATCAAAACACTTGAAATTTATAACCAGTAGATCGCTAGTCTAAAAAATAGCAACTGCAAAGCAATAGAAATACTGCTGTAACTCTAATCAAAAACAATGTGAAATAAAGACGCGATTAAAGTGTGCATACCGTATTCGTTTGTTGCTACCAAATCATCGAGGTTGATCGAAATCCCGATCGAAATACTGAAGTGAGTATAAATTATGTAACGCTATACTAGTAATACTACTGCATATTTCGTTGATACTACTTGTAAGACACAAATGAAACTGTAATTTCATTAAACGTATTCAATATTATTACCTCAGTTAATTAGTATTCAAAACTCTATATCAGTCTGGGATCATATCAACATTTGACACGGCGAAGTGATTGCTGACTATTAACCTGTTAGATAAAGATAATTTTATTCCATCAAATACCAAACTAGGTACATAGGATAAAGTACTTACAAGTATCCTGTAATCTGATTGGCTACCCGAGTGGGCAATCGATCTTGCCCGACCGGTACGATACGGAATTATCCCGCAAAAAAAAAAATTCACACTTTTCAATGTTTTTCATTTTTACCGACTTAAAAAAGCATGAAAAACATTATTCTCTTTTCTTTTCCAGCTTTTCTCATGTAACGTCAAATGGAAAACGAAAACAAAGAAAGTAACGCCAGTAGACGAGTAGTTCAGAGATTTTGTTTTGCAACAAAAGCCGGTAAACACAAAAATCAAAACAAAGAGCGATTTGAAGACCTGAGCGTTTTTGTACACAAGAAAATGAAGAAAGAGAGCTTACAAACATACCTGACGATGAACTGAATTTGCTTTTTTGTAAGTTCTTAAAAAATAATCAATCAAAACAGAGCATTTTAATAGCTTCAAAGTGGCTTTTTACAAATGTTGAATACATTAAACGAACGCATTTGATTTACTTTTCGCTACACAGATCTGCCATATAATAAACCATTTATTGACCAAGTTTGTTTTATGGACCGAGGCGTAGCCGAGTTCCATAAAACACGCAAAAACGGAACTCGACCAATATCCAGCCACCTTGATCGAACAAACTTGGTCAATAACTTCTATCTATTGAATATTTAACAAATATAAAACGTTTTTCCGTGTGATATCGGCCTAATATAACACGAGGGGAAGTTTGGGAGAAGTTGAGAGCTGATGTGTAAAACCGAGCCGTAGGTTATTTTTGGGTAGGGGTGTGCCGCGGACACCTCAAAACCCTGACCCTATCCCAGACCTAAAATTTTGATTTTCCATATCCTATTCCAGACTAAAGCTTTAAAATGTATACCCTATCCCAGACCAAAGCTCAAAAATGTATACCCTATCCCAGATTGAAAACGTGCTAAAGGGATATGTAAACTGATAATGGCGTTATTGCGGAAACCATACCCTATTCCAGACCAAAACGTACTCCATCCTAGACCAAAAGTGCAAAATCGATACCCTATCCCAGACCTGGGAGCTCAAAAACCATACCCTATCCCGCGGCACATACCCGTATAGCATATATAGGGCAGTACCACCCCTCCTCCCCCAGGGGACAGATGATCAAACTGCAAGAAGTTGTAACTCAGGAAAAGAGCGTATAAACGAGGTTAGTCAGCAATCACTTCGCCGTGTCAAATGTTGATATGATCCCAGACTGATATAGAGTTTTGAATACTAATTAACTGAGGTAATGATATTGAATACGTTTAATGAAATTACAGTTGTTTCATTTGTGTCTTACAAGTAGTATCAACGAAATATGCAGTAGTATTACTAGTATAGCTTTACATAATTTATACTCACTTCAGTATTTCGATCGGGATTTCGATCAACCTCGATGATTTGGTAGCAACAAACGAATACGGTATGCACACTTTAATCGCGTCTTTATTTCAAATTATTTTTGATTAGAGTTACAGCAGTATTTCTATTGCTTTGCAGTTGCTATTTTTTTAGACTAGCGATCGACTGGTTATAATTTTCAAGTGTTTTGATTGACTTCCAACTTGCGGGTTGTTTGTTGTTATTATAGCGTTGCGTTACAAACCGAACGGGCGACAACTCGTATAATATACCGGCAAATTTCGTTTTTCCTGTAACTGTTTCGAAGCAGATGGTTAGAAAGTTAATTTTACAAGACATTTTTGATCGATTATGGAAGGAATATTGAAATATTAATCATAAAATTGGCTTTAAGATCATTGATCAAGCGTGAGTGCTTGTCACGCTTAGTGTCAGCTAAGGTCACAATTAATGAAAGTGGGGTGTATAAATATTTATCTAAAACACAGAGTTTCCGCGGGCCGTTTTAGATATTTGGTACAGACAAAGTTGAATCAATCTGTTCTAAGAAAAACATATTTATTTGAATGTAAATCGTATACCATAGGAGATATTGCCCTTAAAAATCGGCTCAAAATTGATGTTTCGATCAGAGGGTCGTAGTCAGTATTTTCGCTATCTAAAAAAAACATACAAAGAAGATGAATCTTGAACTATGCTTCAATACTAGTATAAATATAATGATGCTTAATAATGTGCTTGATTGGCAGTTTCGTAGTAAGTCTCCTTGTCGTGTTTTCGGTTGTCAAAGATGCACCATTTCTAGCCCAATTCGATGGTCGCCAGACAGGCGGGAAGCCGTATTTTGAACTTTTGTCGATTTCGTCGAAAATAAAATTTTGCCGAAACTTTTAAGATTATTTTTGAAAAGAGTTCACCCAAAGGGACTTTCGGTGGAAATATCAGGGAATTGAAAATCCTCAACTTGTCAATACATGCTCGAAAATTATGGGCAGTCTCTCTTTTAAAAGTGCTGCAAGGCTGAAAAACCAAACCAATCGTACGGTAGATATAAATTGTACTCTTCTTATTGTATATAATTATATATTTGTTGTAGAACCATTGCAAGGTACGGAGGCACGTCCAGCTAAATCATGTCTTGATATACTGGTCAGCAGTCATTCTAAGGGGACAGGCGTGTATTGGTTAGACCCTCCCAACACAGGAAAGCCAATTCAAGGTTTCTGCGATATGGATACTGATGGAGGTAATTAATAATTATAGAGAAACTGGTACATCATTGCTTGCAATATTGTTTGCAACATGCACGAAGTGTGTCAATCTTTACAATATACCTTAATTTACCTATACGGCGGCCATATTGAATTATGGGATGCCTAGGGTGCAAGCTAGTAACCATTTGGCCAATAAAAACCTAAAAACCTAATTAAAACAATGAATTTGTACAAAATTATACAACAAGTCAAGTCATACAACACTATATAGCTATAGTTAGAGTGATATATAAAAATAATATTTTGACGCGACTCCACACTGTTACAGTTTTTGGGTTATTTGCACCCTGGGTATCCCATAATGTTTTAGCCAATTGAATCAAAAATGGCCGCCGTATCGGTAAAAAGTTATATTTGCTCGCACAATATTTCAGAAGTTGGAAATCGCAAATTATGATTCCACTATCTATATTTGTATTTGTATGGATATATTTATGGTACCAAATAAACTATGTCATCTCAAGCATGTTAAGGCAGGGTCTTTTTACACTTTCTATGTTTTCAAATATTTTCTTCCAGCTTAAACCTATTAATTTGAAGTTTGGTCCTAAAGTGACATTTAGGTTGCTTGACATTTTCAGTTTAACAAGTTTGACATGTCATGGTCACGTGACCTATTGACGTAGGAAATATAGATTTGGAAATGGGGTGATGGTTGTGATTTATTACTGAAATATTTTGGTGCAATATTGTTGCATTTAAGGTGCTTAACAAGGTTCCGTTTGGAATGGGTGTTTTTCCTATTTTGCTAACGAGATAATCCACAAAATAGGTCACGTTACTAAGTTCATTATTTCTATTATTATAATTTTATCGTTAATTAAAAACTATAGTCATCCGTTCCAAACAGATTCTCATTTAGCTCTTTGAACTTAACAGTTTCACATAAAAATGTTTTCAAAATACAAAACAACCATCACCCCGTTTGCAAATATCTGTTTTCATAGCCTTAAGGTCACGTGACTACCGAAAGTCAACAATATCAAGCTCAAAATATTGAGAAACCTAAATGTTACTTTAGGAACAAAAATCAACTGCATACGTTTAATTTGGAAGGAGATATAACAGAAAATGTGATTTTCCAAGGATCGGAAAAAGACCCTGCCTTAACATGCTTGAGATTGTCATTCACGATTTTCTGAGTTTGTGAAATCGTTAGATTTCAAGGAAAGCATGTTCTACCGAATCATGCAACGAGCGATCAAACACTGTTTTAAGTAAGAGTTTTAACATTACCGAGAACGGAGGCAATAAGCCATATACTGACATCCCTTATTGCCGAGTCCGTTCGAGGTAATTAAGTGTTTTATTTATCAATTGAGAAGGTTTTCTTTAGAAAGGTTATGACTTTAAAAAATACTAACATATATATTGTAAAACTAGTTGTTTGGGAGTTTTGAGTAACAAAGTTTATACTTCAGTTGTATTTTCACACAAAAACGGTAGTCCCAAAGGACATCATTAATATGCAGATTATTGTTCCTTAATTCACACGAGGGAATGCCTAGCAAATGCTTTTCAATTCTGTATATATTATGCTGCAATGTTAATAAACTTCATCAAAAGAGCAAAAATCATTTTTTGTCCAGCAATTTCCATCAGATAGCTATGTAGTATACAGTGTAAAGTGTTGTGTAGAAAGGCTTTGGGTTCGATTCCAGGTTCATTCATTTATCAAAATATTGTTTTCTTAATAAAACGGTTGTACATATTAGAACATTTCCAAGTTTAATACCCACATATAGATGACCGTGGGAAGAATAGAACGAGGTTAATAACTAGATGTAGCCCGGATCAATATCTGTATATTACTCTTGAATTCGTAATGAGCAGGGCAATATGGGATATAAAGCCCTACAAAGAACAAAGAAAACCGCGTCAATTGATAAATAATCGCAATATGATATCTATATTTAGTTCAAATAGGCCACATAGCAGTTAGAAGCCCGACTTAGTGATTTTTTTGGGGTGGGTTGATTATATATTCAACTCAGCCGCTATTTAAACACATGTGCTGTCAAATTTAATATTGCTGTATGTTATCATATAAATACTATTATAATTTCTTCTTCATGTACTGACCCTCAGTCCTTATTGGAGATGTTAAAAAAACAACAATTGAAAACCAAAATATGTTAAAATTAAAAATCAATACAATGTTTCAGGTGGCTGGACGATTGTCAAACGAACAATCCTGCAAAGTGTGACGTTACCTAACATAAAGCTATATAATACATATGACGTCATTTCCGTCTTCAGTAATTATAGCCAGAACGTCGTGCCTACAGGACTCGCCATGCTGGATATCCTCAACAAGATGGGATTTCACCAGATTCATTTCTATTGTCATAAGAAGTCAGTGGATAGAGTGGTGAGCATCATGACCAAGAACAACACCGCTGGCCAGCAAGTAGTGCGGTATTTTACCGACGATGCATTTGCCCTGACTACTTTCCCTGACGCTTGTGGCTCGTTTGACAGACTTCCCGAGGACACGTCAATTATCGCTCAGAATTGTGATAAATGGGGTAAAGATAATTCTGGAAAAGCGCAAGTCAACAAATGGGGTCGCGATTTGTATAAGAGATATGCTCGTTTGGTTCCGTATCCGTTCTTTATGGAAACGACACCTGCTCGTGGTTTTGGTTGTCAATGGGATACCGCCATGCTTTGTTATTGTGATGATAACTATGCTAGTCCAAAGCCAAACAACGTGCAGGACACATGGCGTATATCCGTTCGATAGTTTTGTATTACTTTTCCATGAATTCAAACTTTAGTTTATTTATATTATTGATTTAACGACCATCAAATGTAGTATTCATGGCAGCACGTACATGTATAAATAAATACAAGAAAACTTATGCACAACATTGCAAGGCACGCTCGAAAAGACCACCGGCTCCAAAGTAGTATTTTGTGACAGCATTCATAACATTACAACTACCAACAAGTAAAACGCAAATCAATAATATATTGATCATATTCACCTCAATGCTTTCAACTTTCAACTTTCGACTTCATTAAATATTACAATATTAAAGAGGTTTTTACGTGTACTATGATTCTTTTGGCTACTGTTCTTCGCTTCGTTCTGTTTAAATATGTTTTTACGTGTACTATGATTCTTTTGGCTACTGTTTTTCGCTTCGTTCTGTTTAAAGAGGTGTTTACGTGTACTATGATTCCCCGGGGGGGGGGGGGGGACTCTCCATAACAGTATACGGGGGTGGTCGTCGGCAAAATCAATTTTAACCCTAAGGGATAGCACATTGGGTGTCATCAACAGCAAATTTACCCCTAAGAGATAGCACATTGGGTGTGGTCGAATAAATGTTTAACCCTAAGAGATAGCAATAAAACAAAAACATTTTCAGTTTTCTTGAATTTTATTACGGTCCTTAAGATACCGCCATCGAGCGCATCTCTTTTCTGGTGATTGTTGAGAGTGCTGTCATCCAGTCTTCAAGTCCGGCTTTTTTTGGATAGGATGATCCATTGTCCTTAACAGAAACAATTGTCCTTCTTTTATCAAACAATAACAATCGGCATAAAAAATAGTAAGATATCCCCAAGATATCTTCGTTATGGATGATGCGCAACATAGTTAATCTATGACATGAGCATATTGATTAATCCTGATATCAAACTAATCTTACTTTGATGCAGGGTAAAAAAACTAAACCTTAAAAACCGTGTCCGATCCAATTAGCATTGCGTGCTCCCTTAATTTTTTCCACGATCTGTATGGTTTGCTGTAATATAAGTTCCGGGCCACCATTAGCGTGAGACCCCCTAAGGGATAGCAGACTCTTCGAACACCCCTAAGGGATAGCAGACTCTTCGAACACCCCTAAGGGATAGCAGACTCTTCGAACACCCCTAAGGGATAGCAGATGGTAGAATTTTATACCCTAAGAGATAGGACGATCACCCCCGTCTACTGTTATGGAGAGTCCCCCCCCCCGGGTATGAATCTTTTAGCTACTGTCTTCGCTTCGTTCTGCTTAAAGAGGTTTTTACGTGTACTATGATTCTTTTGGCTACTGTTCTTCGATTCGTTCTGCTTAAAGAGGTTTTTACGTGTACTATGATTCTTTTGGCTACTGTTCTTCCTTTCGTTCTGTTTAAAGAGGTTTTTACGTGTACTATGATTATTTTGGCTACTGTTCTTCGCTTCGTTCTGTCAGTTAAAGAGGTTTTTACGTGTACTTTATATGATTATCAGATTTTGGCTACTGTTCTTCGCTTCGTTCTGTTTAAAGAGGTTTTTACGTGTACTATGATTCTTTTGTCTACCGGTACCGTTCTTCGCTTCGTTCTGTTTAAAGAGGTTTTTATTTGTATTATGATTATTTTGGCTACTGTTCTTCGATTAGTGAGCTTCCAAGATGGCGACTGTTGTTGAACATTTCTTGTCGTACATCAAGGTCGATATGTTTTCAGATTCCCGCCATTTTTATTTGGGCCATTTATACCCATTCTGAACTGGTATTGTCGACTGTGGAAATTCTGTTTTACATTAAAGTGTGCAAGTAATAGGCTAATAAAACTGCTTCGGTATGACGATGGAAATATGCAAAAGCCTCGCAGCATGATTATTTGTGGTGGATTAACACAGCCGGGTTGTGTACCCGATACATCGGTGAAGGCCAGGCTCATGCTGGGACGTGAATTACTAGTCGTATATTTATATTTACTAATTTTAGAAAGATATGGCCAATAAGTGAATAAGATATATTTTGTCTCTATTAAAATAATATTGATATCCCGGGTGATATTGATCAAACGTTCAATGCTCTACCCATAGAATATCGAGCGAGTCAGGCGTGCCGCCACAAATTATTGCCGGTTTAGCAATACAAATTAAGTTGAGTTGTCAGCCTACTTTGCGATTAGTATTTTAGTCTGTGTTTCAAGTTCAATACTTTACCCATAGAATATCAGGCTTGCCACCCGAACAATCTACCCTGCCTTCAGGTGCGCCACCCAAAAGCATTGGGGTTTAGCAATATAAAGTTGAATACTCTGCGATTTATAGTCACATTAGTCTGTGTCAGTTTCAGAACGTTGTCTCAAAGTCAGACGAGCAATACCTGAATGTACCCGACAAATATCTTACCCACATTTCCAGGTGACATTTTCCATATATTAGACAACCCAACAGTGAAAATAAAGCTCACAAATAATTATATTTTGATTCTAGCGCCAACTCGTCGATGATCCGCAATTGTTTATCATGTTGTGTAAGAATTGTCTGTGATTAATGTGTCAGTAGAACGAATCTTATTGGACCAAGACTAATTGGCTTTGCGAACTAGTAACCCTAGGCAAACATATCACAGCTATCCTGCTGGGACAAAAAGTTTGGGGTCGGGGCTCCTCATGTTTTAGGTTCATTTAACCCTATTAAAATATTTTGATTAAGAAGCCCAAGTTCACGCTAATAAATCTAACAGAGCGTCTAGTTTTTGGAAGGATTCATTTCCCGCTGTTTCTTCGGAAATGAGTTGTTATGTGGTTGCTAAGAGACGTCTAGCATATGACCGCTGATCTATGCCACCGCAGGCATTCAAGAAGTGACATGAGTGAAAAGGTAAGTGCTTGACAACTCTTTGAGGTGCGTAAATGAGACTATTTTACTTTTTCCAGCATCTCGAAACCATGCAATTAAGAAACAATTCGTTTTATCCTCTCCATATAAGTCTCTTGAAATCAAGTATATAAGAGTTAATTACAGAGAAGCGAGCCATTAAGCCCTATAATTCCCAAGGGCCGTAGGTTCGAGGTAATTAACTGTTTTAATTATATTTTAATTTGACAAAGGTTTCCAAACAAAAAACGGTCTTATGGTCATTAATCAGATTATTGACAAAAGTTTTTGTATCTTCAACCTGAGTTTTATTACAAAACTGCCAAGCTTTCGGGCTAAGCGCCCATCTTCAGGGCTAAATGCATAAAATCTAATTACAACGGCTATAAGTATACGAATCAGATTATTGTTCGTGAATTTCCAATTAGAGCGAAATGCTAAACAAATCATTTTAAATTGTGCATATTGTATATTGTAATGTTAAAGAGCTTCATCAAAACAGCTAAAACATTTATTTTTGTCCAAGGCCGAATATGTATCAGTAAGTTCATGAAACTGAGTTATGTGATACTTCCCTGGGCTTTATATGCCATTCTCAAACTCATTTTATTTCCTTAAAATAATTAATTCGATTTGTAATCAATCAGAACACCTTTTTTTTAATACCTGAACTTATTCGGTCAGGTAGATGAATATTGACACCCAATGAAACAAATGCTTTTTAATTGTGCATAGTTAATATTAAGGAGCTTCATCAAAACAGCTAAAACATTTTTGTATGTCCAAGGCCGAATATTTATCAGTTAGCTCATGGAACTGAGTTAAGTACAAAACGAGGGCTTTGTATGTATACTTCCATGGGCTTTATATGCCATTCTCAAACTCATTTTATTTCCTTAAAATAATTCATTAGCTAGATGTGTAATCAATCAGAACACTGTTTTTGTCCCTGAACTTATTCGGTCAGGCAGATGAATATTGACACCCAACGAAATAAATGCTTTTCAATTATATTGTGCATAGCACAGCTAAAACTTGTTTTTTTCAAGGCTGAATATTTATCAGTTAGCTCCGTCAGTTGTATACAGAGTACAGTGCGGTGTACATAGTGTAATGTACAAAAATAAAATAAAATAATTCATTGTAAGGTTGTGATCGAAAATGTCTAATTAAGGGCTAGGACAATCGTCGACTGAACTAACCATGAAGCTTAATTCAATCGAACCTATTTTAAATTGTTGAAATTGGCTGGTTATGTATACTTCCCTGGGCTTTATATGTCATTTAATTTATGAAAATAATTCATTAGATTTTTAATCAATCAGAACACCTTATTTTTCTAGTTTTTTTTTAGATGAATCTTGATATCCAATGAAACACCAGGCTCCGGTTGCACGAAAGGTGAATCAGTAGTGCTATCCACCGGAGAAGTCCTGTCCAACGGATACAATTTATTGGATAGGACTTATCCGGTGGATAGCGCTATTCACCTTGGCGTGCATCCGGGCCCAGAACGAGATGTTAAGGTGTTTCGATCTCAATTCATTAAAAAAAACATCAGCCAGTTTTCAATGTAATGAAAAATGTAGAACAACAAGAACACACAACATATTATTGATTAGCAATTTAGGCGGTATTGATTTGTAACAACTTGTTATTTCACATATATATAACATTGCCATGTTAATCGATGATGGGGCTGGTTCATTAGCCAGAATTGAGGGACATCTAAGGCGTTAATCTAATTACTGGCACTATCAGACACGGTCTTTTGCGCGCGAAGTTCAAATCTCAAGGTTGAAATAACAAAGAAAAACACTTATCTGGTGTTTTATACTTTTTTAATGACGATTTCACTCTGTTTAAATCGGGTTCTTGTAGTGGAAATGTGTATTTACACAATGATATATTTGGCTTCTCTCTACATTATAAACTCAGATTGGAAATCGAGGGTACATTTTGGCTAAATTTGAAGAGTTTTTGTATGGCGAAGTTACTGATGCCGTCTTTGAACGTCAATTTCTTGAAAATTATCAATAGAACCCTTTGTGTTTAAATCGGGTTCTGGTAAATATGAGTCCAAATTCAGTAATGAGCAGTAGTTTTCTGAAATAAGGATTCGGGAAGAGGTTGGAAATCTGATATGTCAAAAGATAAGTAGCCGAGCCCTTATTAACATTCAGGACCGCTTGATTTGAATTCATTAGAATTCGAGATTCGAACTTACCGCGCTCTCTTAACTCCGCCTCCTCCACTCTCATGGGACTATTACATTCCGGCTCGAATAAACACCGAAGATGAAGTTGTTCCGAAAAACCGAAAATATTCGGCGCAAAATCGGTAATCCCGGGGTTGTAATACTCGAATCAAACTACCGAAGAAAGGCTTGTTGTTTCAAAGCCGGCCGTTAGCATACTATTCGCGGCAGTCCCTTTCACGCTCGCTTAATAAGAGATGGAGAAATGCGCCCGCGCCCAGAAGCTTAGCGTTTGATGCGGTCTAATACCAAGTCACTCGAGACCTTTGCCAATACTCAAAAAGCCAAGTCCAAAACTTAACTAGGCAGGACCCTCCAGCCACCCAAAACTTAGGATGAGTGGCTTACGTGGAAGGCATAGTGAAACACGCGAGACTGTTTTAGCTAGCGTATGACACTATATATGGAGGCAGCTGCAGCCACAGAAAGGTGGGCGTGAATCAATAATCTACAGGCTGCCAGCCCTTGGGTGGTAAAAGGAGATGGAAATATAAGGTAAAGCGTTTCTGCGCGGGAGTAACCCACCCAAGGGATGACAGCCTGAGCGTCAGTAATCTGACTAGGGCATTAGACACCCTTTCAGGCTACCATAGGAGATAGGGAAAACCCAAATAGCGCGGGAGAGGGAGACAATCACAAAGGAAAGGAAACAAAGGGAGGTGTGGAGGGAGGGACAACAACAAAGAGAAACAATACAACACCAAATTGGATGCAAATGCGAGAAGCAGCAAATCTGCAAATGTCGAAAACACAAATATACCCAAAACCGAACAACTCAGTCGAATTTGCACCGTCTTGACAATATATAGGGTGCAGAACGCTATAATAATAATAATAATAACGCTAAGGGAAATCATTGCTCAACATTAACCATGCAACTAGAATGCTTGGACATTACGTCACGGTACGCAAAGGGAAATATCAAGCACAAGCCATACGACAATGTTCAACCTCAGTACCCCTAAGCATGCAAAACTTATATATAAACGAGGCAAAGGGGAGGGAAAACATGCATAAAGTATAGTACCGACTATAGAACACAAACAAACAACCGAGAAGGGAAACTGAGGGAAATGCAACTCCACAAACCCGGTGTTTGCGAGGCCAGCACGGTAAACAAACACTCACTTGAGAGTTCAACACACGTGCAAACTATGGGGAGCCGAGGGAAATGCAACTCCACAAACCCGGTGTTTGCGAGGCGAAGCACGGTAAACAAAACTCACTGTAGAGTTCAACATACGTGCAAACTATTAGGGAGCCGAGGGAAATGCAACTCACAAACCCGGTGTTTGCGAGGCGAAGCACGGTAAACAAACACTCACATTAGAGTTCAACACACGTGCAAACTATTGGGGAGCCGAGGGAAATGCAACTCCACAAACTCGGTGTTTGCGAGGCGAAGCACGGTAAACAAAACTCACTGTAGAGCTCAACATACGTGCAAACTATTAGGGGCCGAGGGAAATGCAACTCCACAAACCCGGTGTTTGCGAGGCGAAGCACGGTAAACAAACACTCACATTAGAGTTCAACACACGTGCAAACTTTTAGGGAGCCGAGGGAAATCGAACGAACTTGAAACCGACCTATAAAACGTTTATACCTGAAAGGACCATGGTCTGGATTCGCAGCAGGTACTTATATACTTGGTTGGGATGACTTCTCAACGCCTGGGCTTGTTCAACAGCAGCTAGGACAGGAATTTGTTCATCGGCCATGACTGAGTAAGGATATAGGTAGCGTAGCGAAGGGTTCTTACGCGAACTGGGCAGTAATTAGATGCAGAGCTCTTATTTATACTCGCGCTGCAAGGGACTGGCGCGAATAGTTGTTATACTCGAATCAATGCAAATTCAGTACAAGATATAAGGCTTGTTGTTTCAAAGCCGGCCGTTAGTTGTTATACTCGAATCAAACTACAAGAAAGGCTTGTTGTTTCAAAGCCGGCCGTTAGTTGTTATACTCGAATCAAACTCAGTACACTGAGAAAGGCTTGTTGTTTCAAAGCCGGCCGTTACTGCTGAGTTGTTATACTCGAATCAAACTCAGTACAAGAAAGGCTTGTTGTTTAAAAGCCGACCGTTACTGAGTTGTTATACTCGAATCAAACTCAGTACAAGAAAGACTTGTTGTTTCAAAGCCGACCGTTACTGAGTTGTTATACTCGAATCAAACTCAGTACAAGAAAGGCTTGTTGTTTCAAAGCCGGCCGTTAGTTGTTTAGTCTCCCTCGCATCCGCCTTTAGTTCCGTCACGCAACGCTGTCGGCCCACTGACGGCTGCTTAAGGTATCAGGGTACCCCAAAAAAACTTTCAAACCACCGGTTTTGATTTTTTTTGAGAATCAAATCTAATTGAATATTATCTATCATCTCCAAAAAACAGAATCTAAAAATATATTTTTCCTAAAAAGTTAGAATCAAAAAACGGATTTTGGTTTCATTTGATGTAAAAAGATGTTGACAAGCAAGCTGTCAACAGTACTCACGCAACAGACTTTCCACAAAGATTCAGATGCGAAGAAAGTATCCAAAAATCGTAACTGCTCACTCAAAACATCCTTGAATAACAATGCCAAACAACTCACGGTCAAAATGCTCGTATTTTCCGCCAGCAGTAACTTTGTTTTCCTGCCACGTTGTGTTACGTACTGTAAGGCGATCTTCTTTTGAATGCCATTCATATGTCATCAGGTATTGGATCACATATTTGTGGTGGATTATGGACGCTTGTGTAAACAAAGGCGCCACTTGACTTATGAAAGTTAAATCCATCAAAGTAAGTACATTTTAAACTTTTATTTATTGAAGTCGCTTGACTAATAATTATTGAGATAACTGAAAATTGGTTGAGCCTGGCTTCAATATTAGATGGATGGCATGGTTGGCCGAGCGGTGAGGGCGCTGGCCTTTCGCCATGCACTGTGGCCCAGGTTAAATTCCCGGCTCGGGTCATATATGAATTGAGTTTGTTTGATGTGTTGTTCTCTACGTGCCATGCCTCGAGGGTTTTTTCACCGGGTTGTCCGGGTTTTCGTCCCTCGGCAAAAATCAACATGTGAGTTTGAGCGTTGCATGTATAAAATATCGAATGTAGCGGTAGGGAGTGTGAGTGCCAGTAGAAGAATATCCACGTCGTGGATCTACTGAGAAAATATTTATTTATATTTTATATATTTCATTTATATTATAAACTACATACATTGCAAGCAGTTCTTCATCGCATCTTCTCCTGTGCAACGATTGTTTCATTCGTTCAATGTTAAATCGATTAACCTGAGTCTTCAGCTGGTATCTTCTTTTTTTCTTACTTTTTCTTTGCTTTTCCTTTCCTTTTCGTTACTTTACTCACATTATATGTTTTGCATATAATTTTATCATGATATATATTAATCCCAGTGAAATTCCAATCGTAATGGAAAATAGAGCCGGCCGAGTGAACGATGGTATATTTCACACAATGTTGCAGTCGAACTAAGAAAACCGTGGACACCTAAGATTGCTGTGGAATGTTGATTGTGTTGTGACCAATCACATGCGAGATATTGGAACCACAGAACGTTAATTAACAAGGCCGTTAAGTTTCAATATAAAATACGTTCTGTCTTACGTATATATATTGTACATAATTATATTTATATTAGATGTAAGTAGGCTCAGATAATGAAGCATTCAAAACAGGAGAATTCTCAACAAGTCAAAAGCAAACAGTGATAAGCTACTTTAATATGCCCTTTCACGGTTTTTCGCCGCCATTTTGAATTGTGAAATTTTGAAATTTTGAATTTAGGAATTTGGATCACTTTGACTTGCCGTACCTCCGCTCGATTTCGTCTGATTTTGATTTTCATTATTTGTTTTCAAAATAAAACGTTCGGGATGTGAATATGCAAATTAACTCGACATCTTAAGATAGCTGGACGTTTCGATGACATCCTGTCATCATTACCAACAATTCAGCTACTTTGCTAGCGTTTGTTTTCTTAGTTAAATGTTTTACCAAAACTTTACTGATAAGATTTTACGATACATTCGTGAAAATAATATTGACTCGAAAAATGTAGTTTACACGCTGGGTCAGAGGCCACCCCTCAACGTATCATGTATTTCTGTCGCTTTTTACCGGCTCGGCTAAGTAATTAAGACTGGGGATGATTAACTTGTAGACCGGAAGTCTAGAGAAGGAATAATGCAGAACTGTGACGGGTGGTAAGAGTTAAAATTTCGACATGGTTTGAAATATGGCGGCAAATATTGGAGAGAGGTAAGCATTGGCTTTATTTCGGTGTTTTCGGTTTTAAAATCGGACTAATATTTAGCGAGATATGACCTCTAGTAAATTTGGTTTGATCTTGAGTTCGTAGCGGTGAATTACGGATTTTTCTCCGAGTTTAGAATATTTTTCGTTGCTTCTTTGACAAAATAATCAAAAATCTAAAACGATACGATTCGAGATTGATTCCTCTGCTTCAAGAATATTGTCGAATTATCTCTCTGTCTTGGGAACTGTATTTTTTAGACCAAGCGTTTTAGATACAACTGTCACACATTCACGTAAACGGAAAAGATTCCCGATCGGCGAATACGCACGACAGAAGAAGATAGAGAAAGAACAGCTTGTTGAAGACAAAGTGAATACTCAACAAAACATCACGCTTCTACGTTCTAAATTGAATTACAGAAAAGAAAAGGTAATCTTAGTTGAGATAAATTATACAATTTATATATAGATTTCAAAGCATATACAAAGCAGGAAATCAGATCTAAATAGTGTATCTAAATTATCATTATGTTAGGATATTCTTGATAAAATGCATATATATTTTGAGATATAAATGATAGGTACATTTTATAGTGATCGAGCATTGAAACAAAACTATATTTGTATTTAATGTTGCTTTAATACTAAAATAAATAAATAAAAATAATGTTTTTATTTGATATTTATATTGTCTTGAGACCATACTGGTAAAGAAAGTAAGTTGTTTTGCTGGAATTTCATGTACATAATATCTACAATAAATATTCTTTGACTCGATGAGAAAACAAAGATCAAGTTATACTCCCTTGTATTTCATGGTCTGATCTTACTCTTAGAAACAGTGTGTCTTTGTTTAGCAGGGTAGAAGTATCAGGCCAAGACATCAAAATGCTAAAAGAAAATTGTTCTTTGTATTTTAATAATTGTGCTATTTTTGATACTAAAGCTAGCCAGACTGCATGGACTATTACTGCAGAAGTAAAATATGTTTGTGTGATCAATGTTAGTATGGCTATGTCATCCTTTGAAATATATTTTATAATAAAAAAATGTATTGGTTTGGCACAGCTTTAGAATGAATACCCACCTTAGTCAATAGATCACAGAATTACTGAACTTCAAAATGTATAAACACATTTATCACACCAGAAGTAAACTCAGTCGTTCTACCTGATCAGGCGGGTATTCTAGCTGATATTGAATATACAATGTTAATTAACAATAACAATTAGCCATTTAGACTGAATAGAAACATTGATATAACTTAGTAGCATTGTTTAATTAGTTAATTTTAATATCAGTGTTTCACAAAGGGCAGTTTATTCCAACAATATGAACATATTTATTTATCTAAGAATAATATTGACTGCTATGTAAAGAGTCAAAAGGAAATATGTGTACATAATTTACATGATTGTACACCCTAATTTTAGTATTTTATTATATAGAGTGATGGCACTAGTAATAACCCGTGAAATAAAATCTAATAGTTAGTGACTAATAGTCAGATCAAAACAAAAGAAAACAATGGAATTAGTGTCTAGTAATATCTACTTGGCTAATATCTGTTTCACGGGTTAAGTGCCATCACTCTAATCACAAATCACATGTATATAGTCTGAACTGAGTATAATATAATTTATTTATATAATCACTATTTACATGTATATAAGTCTCAGTCTGAACCAAGTATAATATAAATGTATTATATAATCCCAATATTTACATGTATATAGTCTGAACCGAACTTATAATATATAAATTGCTTATATCCTGTATATGAAATGTGAAATATAATAAAGTAAACTACATACCTGAGCTTGTATTAAATATCTTAGTGCTGGGCAATCCCAAAAGCATTCCAGAAACCATAATTAAATGAAACAGTAAGAACCTCACTATTTTTATTGTATTTGAATAATAATAATAATAATTTCTTAAAGACGCATTAACCGAAGTCTCAATGCTTTTTACAATGTAAACAAAAAACACAACCTTGGCATAACTGGTATCTTCAATTGCTTTCATTAACACTGAGTTCATTCCGTGGTACACGAACGTGCTCATCATTCATTCGATTGAATATGTAGCTCAATTTCCTGTCATCTATATTAAACTAGAACACGAATGACTGCCGTAGTTTCTGTAGTTGTGTGACCAAACGAATTATGAGAAATAACTTGATTTAAAATCAAATTGAAAACCTCAAAGGGAACTTCCCGGGTCAATGTGCAGAACCATGGTGTAGTTGAAGTTGGCGTTGAACGGAGTCTTCGAAGGATAGCTTCATGAACTCGAAACAGCGTACGTACAGCCATAGGCCACATATCCATGAAAACATGACTATTTAAATGACGAACAGAACCATATTGATCGCACACATTTCTCACTAAACCATCTATTCCATTGAAGATCTTTCTCACGGCATCTCGCTGTTGATCATCGCTGTCTATCTTCCCTAAAATATCCAGTCTGCACAGAAATAAGCTCCTTCGAATAATCCCTTCTACTCCAACTTCAGCCGCCATATTGGATTTTGGAAAAGTTCCCATAATTCTCTGCGCGCTTCCGATGATCACAGGAGAGGGGGTATCTGACCCAGCGTGTTTAAAAAACACCTACATTGGTCTTATTTTCAGTCCGACAACTTATATGCATACTTGTTGATTATATCGAAGTTTAAATTTTGAAAATTCAACGAAATCGAGCGGAATTATGGCAAGTCAAAGTGATCTATAAATGTTGCCAAGTTCCGGCCCCAATTTAAAATGGCGGCGAAAAACCGTCAAAGGGCATATTGAAAATAAAGACAAAGACCGCACTATACTAGCCAGCTGGAGATCAATATAATTGACTAATAATGTGGATGTAATAATCATCTCTCAAATACTAGCAACGATAATGAAAATAATTTTGCAAAAATTAAAAACATACCAGGTATGCAAATTATAACTATATTTTGAAAAAGCATTTGACAGCATTTATTGGGAGTTTAGTACCTTTCAATATTTGAAGCGTTTTAATTTGGATCACATTTCATTCACTGGATCGGATTAAAACTACTTATACGAATCCGCAAAGCTGCGTAAAATATAATCAAATAAAATAAACAATGGAATGGCCTCGGCTTTGTTTTCTTTAGAACGTGGAGTACGGACAGGGGGGTCCTATTTCACGTTATATCTTCATTCTTGCTATAGAAACTCTAGAGATGGCATGAACTCTCTGGAACGTAGAAGGGAATTCCTCTCTCTGGTTGAATGCTACAAGACTGTACTCCAGACGAATGGTCTAGTTTCAGTGACTTTTTTGAACTTTGCAAAAGTAATAAAACGAGAGCTAATTACCAATTAAAATTACAAACCAAATCTGCTAGAATAAATTGTTACAAGTACTCTTTCTTTGTAAGGATAGTAAGACTTTGGAATGACCTTCCAAATAATGTAGTATATAAATGTCCCTGAGAGTCCTAATGTTAAACAGTTCAAAACAAGACTAAAGAAACACATGAACATTTTTTGAGATATTTGAACTAGAACAATGCAATTGTAAATATATGTACATATCAATTTTTGAACTTCTAATATTTTCATCTATATTTTTATTTATTTGTAGTGTAAAGGAGACTTGCACATAGGGTTAACCTCAAAGTTTCTCCTTTTCAAATATTGTTTAGTATTTGAATAAAATATTATTATTTTTATTTGTATTTGTATTTTTTTATTAGCTAGACATTGGATTACGAGAAAATAATAACATAAAAGGGATTGGCGTAGGGGAATTAGAATCTAAAATACGACACAGCAGTTGTTAAAAGTCTAGTTCTGGTCTTAAAATCAACATTTCAAAGTAAGATCAGAAGCTTGAGGACTATGGATTTGCTCACAAATAAATAACACATCAAAACTTTTTGGGGAATTAATTGGTCGTCTGATCCAGTATGTTCGTTAGGAATATTATTTGGACGTGATGAATAACAATGCTTTAAATAAATGTTCAAGATATGTTTAATCAATAAAAATATTAACCAACATTTGATATTCACGAAGTGTATCCATCCTTTGCAAAAATATGTTGATCAAATCCTTCTTGATGATTCCAAAATGTGTTTCTGTATCTTCACTGTTGTCTACCCCTGAGTGCTTTATGAAATAATTAAATACAAATATTTTCAAATTCTTATGGAATGGAAAAGTTAAAGTAACAAGGTTATCCGTTATTTATAACCGTATTAGTAAGGTATTGGTTTTGTTTTTACCACGAACATGAACGCTGCGTTTTTGTACTTTAAATATCCAGATATTGATTTCAAATTAACCAAACCAACAATTGATTTTTGTTTTATTTCAGGGTTTTCAATACCATTTGTTTGTTGTTTTTGTTGCCTGGCAAATCAAACAAATCTACCCACAATACTGTCAGCCAATCACAAGTAACCCAGACGAAGGCTTTGCTCTGATTGGTACAGAGTTCAAAACGCTGATAACGATGACGTATGCCCTTTGTTTATTGGAATGCGAAAGCGACTTGAATTGTATGAGCATAAACTTTCACATGGTAACAAAGAAATGTGAGCTGAACGCACAGACTAAGGAGACATCACTAGGGATGTATAAAGAGAGACAAAATAGTATTTACTCGACAAACATGGACACCAGAACGCCAAGTAAGTATCAATATCGTGTGTTACCCTGTCTTAGTGCTGTTAAGCTGAAACTGGCCCCGACCCTGTCGAACTGTAGATATCCATACTAATACAGGGGCGTAGGCAGGGGGAGGTCACAGGCTGCGACCCCCATTCATCTGGGACTACTACTCTTTAAATTTATATGTTTGAGCAGGGGAGGGGGAGGGGGGATTTGGTTGTGAACGACATGGAGTGTGCCCCCCCCCCCCCCCCATTTTTGCATTCGTTACTGATTACTGCATAATCATGTAATTGATTAAGGCCGATTTACACGGCACAACTTTTTGCTTACAATAATCATAATTGAAATAGTTTATTATTTATATTGAGCATTTATCTATATAAAATATTCAAATGCGCATAGCAGTAGACCTTTTTATTTATCGATACGGCGGCCATCTTGAATTATGGAGAAATTATGGGATGCCCAGGGTGCAAGCTAGTAACATGTAGTAACCATTTGGCCATGGAAAACTACGAAAACCTAATTTAAAGCAATTAATCTGTACAACATTATACAACAATACACAAAACATGTAGTTATTAAGTCATACAACACTATGGCTAGCGTGTCATAGAAAAATAATATATTGACGCGACTCCACTCTCTACAGTTTTTGGGTCATTTGCACCCTGGGCATCCCATAATGTTTTAGCCAAAACAATAGCATCCAAAATGGCCGCCGTATCGGTAAAAAGGTATTTTGTATCTCTAAAAAAGTATATATATTATTCTAAGCTTACAAGCATCGCATACAACTTGCTCACGCTCAACACCAGTTGTAGCGCGCGGGCCATAAAAAGAGGGAAACAAACGAGGATCCATAACTTCCCGTATGGACAGAGCAAGCGAGTTTAATAAGATATTTATTAAATAACCTTTCCTTAATTGTTTCTAAAACTGCTTGAACAATATAATTGATGTAGTTGGAGCCTAAAACAATCAGACATTAATCACGATGTAACACGTGGTCATAATAATTCATTTATCAAACTTATTATTTTGTCTATATTTTTGTTGTAGAACCACCTGCATTGAAAGGTACGAAGGCACGTCCAGCAAAGTCATGTCTTGATATACTGGTCAGCAGTCATTCTAAGGGGACAGGCGTGTATTGGTTAGACCCTCCCAACACAGGGAACCCAATTCAAGGTTACTGTGATATGGACACTGATGGAGGTAATAATTATGCAGAAGGTATAGAAACACGGAAATAACACAATTCCTCCATTCCTTCATTCCTTCATTCTTCCATTCTTCCATTCCTCCATTCCTCCATTCCTCCATTCCACCATTCCACCATTCCACCATTCTACCATTCCACCATTCCACCATTAACCATTCCTCCATTCCACCATTATTCCATTCCACCATTCTTCCATTCATCCATTCCTCCATTCATCCATTCCTCCATTCATCCATTCCCCCATTCTTCCATTCCTCCATTCCTCCATTCCTCCATTCCTCCATTATCCCATTCTTCCATTCCTCCATTCCTCCATTCCACCATTACTCCATTCCACCATTCTTCCATTCATCCATTCATCCATTCATCCATTCATCCATTCCTCCATTCATCCATTCCCCCATTCTTCCATTCCTCCATTCCTCCATTCCTCCATTCATCCATTCTCCCATTCTTCCATTACTCCATTCCTCTTATCCTCCATCAATCCATTCCTCCATTCCTAGGTAATAGGTAACAGCATGGTTTGTAGTGATATTTGGGATAAATACCACGAGTGATATTTCAAAATTGTTATTATATATATCACGAGTAGTACGGTATTTATTCCAAATATCACGTACAAAACATGCTATTAAAAGTTTATAACATGACCTAAGAAAATACTGCAATTTCGATCAGTTGTTTGTAGTTTTAATTTACCATGAACTACAATGGAAAATGCTCTCAAGTAAAATATTTTCATAGAAAAACGTTCATAAATTAGATAACAAATGAAGAAAACAGAAACAAGAGGTTACTAAAGTTTTATTTTTACCTTTTTCAGCAATAATTATTTCACTTCTCAATCTAAAGCAGGAAAACCTTTAGTACGATCAACAGTAGATCGTTTCTCGCTGATTTTTGCAGTGTCAGCCAAAGAAAACCTTCCTGATTTGTCGACAATATATCCATGTTGATGTACTTTTTCAATTTGTTGTTCTTGATATTTGTATCTAGGTATATTTCAGTGTTTTTATCGAGAAAAACTCTGTTGGGTTTATCCGCCATCTTGGATTTGAATGTCATGCTTGGTTCTCAAACGATGGTTACCATGGCGATTTTGAAATACCACTCCTGAGAGCTTGTAATACCACTATTATTCTGAAATACTACTCCTCTCGGCCAATCGAATTGCAGGATTTTCTTAGGTCATTTTCTTAGTATTATTATTAGCGTTGGCGTTGGCGTTGGCGTTGGCGTTGGCGTTGGCGTTGGCGTTGGCGTTGGCGTTGGCGTGCAAGGCGTGCGGCTCGTCATGTAGCACCTTGATTAGTAATCCAAGACCTTACTCATCACATGAGTTCCCAGTGGCTCAGTGCTTACAGAGCACCTTGACTAGTAATCCAAGACCTTGCTCAAAACATGAGTTCCCAGTGGCTCAGTGGTTAGAATACCCGATGGCTAGTATCCAATATCTTGCTTGCTTGCTTGCTATAGTTAATGAAGTCATTAATTAAATAAGTGTTTTATATTTAGCAAACAACTATTCCTATTTTATTCAAAGCTTTTTGTCTTGATTTTGATTGGCCAATATTTCATTTTCTATTATTTTTGAACCAATCATAATCGTAATAAAGTTGTAAGAGTACGGTTACAACTTTTAGCACAACCGTACTCAAATAATTTAATAAAAGAGTGTTGACCTCCACCGTCGATTGAAAACTAGGAAACGGTTTTTGTAACCCGTTATGTTCATATATATTTGTTATTTTGAGGTTTCAACTTGTTCATGATCGCATCCCGACCCAATCCAATGCCTGTCCTGACGGCTCCCGACATTGGCCAGACATTTGACCACTTTCTTTGTGAGTCGACGGCGAAGCGCTCGCCTATAACTGGCTTTGGCTATTCGTCGCATCCTGGTACGGGCCAGGAACCCCCAAACCCCGCCACGTTGGTGGTTCGTCGTCGTCGTCGTCGTCGTACTCTCACCATCTTCAGGCGTCACGAACATTCCTAAAGGTAATGTTTGGTGTGGGTATATGGATACGATTTATTTTCTGAGATGCAGTGTATTTATCCAATATAGTATTAAGATTCTTCATTAAAAAAAGTTTGTCATGGAAAAAGCCCTAGGAATAACAAAGAAAACCGTGTCAAACTGATATTAATACGCAATACTAATACAGCAATTTTATTTAACCCGTGAAATATATATTACGTACTGTAATTATGGGTTTGCACATAGCGTCAACAAAAAGCTAAAATCCCCAACCATTATGCCCTCAAAGAATCACGTGCACATTAATGTTATATTTCACCCGGTTCGCTGCTTCTAAATGGGTAACATCCATTCGTTCTAAATTTAGAAAAGTGGGTCCAACCCATGCCGAATTGTCAGCTCTGCCAGTTCACGAAACAATCGATGCTTTTCAGCCAATCAGGTTAAAGTATTTTCGCGGCTCACATTTTACATTTTAGCCGGGATATTTGTTCTACTTTTAAAACTTACTAGCTTTCTTCTTACTTGTATAACAAATATAACTTTGCTATTTCCATTCAAAATGGCTTCAAATTCACGATCCGGGAGCTACGAGCTACTCTCGGATGCAAAAAAAAGAAGTTCTAATAAAGTATTTCGAAAAAGGCATGACAGAAACTGGAAGAAACTTCAACAGCTTAATCGAGCAAGCTTGCGAAGAAATTGGCCTTGGCAAGACCAAAATAAAGGTGGGATATATAACTTACACTTATAACTATAAGAGAGCGATTAATCATTTAATAACTAACTTAACTTTTAAAATCATCAATTTCATTTGACTGTATAGAAGTGGATTGGAAATCATAAAGCTAAACGACTTATTATTAGTACGTACAACACTGAAGAATAGGGAGAAGATTTATGCAAAGTAGTATTTTAGAGCCAGCGATATGTTATACCAGAACAAGGTCCTTTTCACGTCACCTTGAATGCCCAAGAGGACACTGCCATTGTATATCATTTCCTACTTGCCAATTCATATGAAAAACTGTTTAACTCTCCACTACCGAAAAAAAAACACATTTAGAATACAAATAACTTTAATGACACTACTATGTGGCTGGTTGATGATCAGGAAAAAAGTTATGGAAACTTTTAAATTATGCAAAGACATTGAATCTGTGTGTGTGCTACACATTTTGGATGAAGTAATTCCTTTGGTGTTTTTTCACTACTCTGTTATCTTCAGATCTGGTTCTCTACTCTGTAATGGTACGATTTTCTATATACTATTTATAATCACGGAACGAAAACATTATAATAAGGCAACACTTTCTATGCTTAAAGTGCCTATCACCTATATTTCTTTTATTTTTTAGAATAAAACTATAACTGATATGGACTAAGAATTTCGAAAAAGAAATGGATTTTGGCGCGTTCTTGTGTGTTTTATACTGAAGGCTTCAAAGGACAGAAAACTGTCAAATTTGGGATCCCTGTGCTTTTTGACCGAGTATGGTCAATTACCAACAGATCTAGTCTGTGACGTAGGAGGAGTGAGTTGTAATTCATACTGTAATGAGTGTATAAAAACTACTGTACTGTTGTTTATTGAGCATTTTGAGGCGAAAATACCGTATTATTGCTGTACGAATGTCCCTGATGCAAAGAGCAACATCTCAATGTCCAATCGATGAGAAAATCGTCCTTCAGAGAGAAAGAGAAGAAGACTTTGGGTCAACTTCGTTCTGACCAAACTCGCGGTTTTGTTCGAAGCCCCGATGACTTCGAAAGTGGATTTTTTTCCAGTCGCAAATCATTAAAAAAGGATGTGGTTCCTCAATTCGCGCTACAATAAAGAAACAAGCCACCGAGTGTAGTACATGTAGCAGTGCCAGTACCCAGTAGCACAGCCACAAGTTCAAACTCAAAAGGAAAGAGAGAACACCGCCATGTGAGTAAAAGCTACTCAGTCACTAAAGCTTAATACATAAGACATGATGTATTTACTAATGCCAAACATTTACTGTCTTTACTTTCTTGTAGATTTGAAGGGATTGGTTAAAAGAAGACAGCCTGGTAGCTGAAACCGTCGTCGTGAGCCCACATCATCGCTGTGGTCGAAGACGAATTGAAACGTGCACTGTTGATGTTGTTGTACCCGGCGTATGCAATCGATAAAATCGATGATAAGAAAAGCAATCGATAAATCGATATCAATCGATAAATTTAGTTAATTGATATCGATTGGTATCGGTCAATCGATAACCAATTGATAGGTCACAGATTTAGTCCTCATCGATTGATATCGATTATCAATTGGCATCGATTGTCAGCTACGGTGTTTGGTTTATACTGGCCGCGAATAATGTGAATTTATCGATTTTTCAATTGATAAAAGTTCAAGTTCAAGTTCACAAAAAAGCAAAAGGTCAAACATTTTCGGTTCATCGATTACCTATCGATTATCAATATCAATCGATTAATTTATATTGATTGTTATCGATTTATATCGATTTTAATCGATCATCGATGTTATCGATTGCATACGCCTGGTGTTGTAGGAGAGCAAGATCTGTTGAACTTGTAAGTGTCTATAAATATCTATTGAACACGATTATAACGTTTATTATACTCACTATTGTTACAGTGATTTTTATTTATTCTTTGTAAGACTATAAAGACGGGATATTTTTAGTTCCAAGATGCCTATCAGTCAAACGCCAGTGTCTTGGCAGTGTATAATAATGAACAATAATATTCCCCGAAGTGGAGGTGTATAGTCTGTGGTGCATGATATATTACCGAGCCACGAGGTAAATAATCACCACTACTCACCGACACATAGGGGGATAATTGTTTTAGTATTTACCAAATCAAAATTGCTATCCACTGATTTGGTAAATACTAAAAATAGATATATACATATGGGTTGCTTGGAGTAACAAACAAAATGTATTGTAAATGTTACATTGTAACTACTGATCTCAACAGACTACATTGGTGACATTTACAACACATTCCTAGAGGCTCAACAACAAAAACCCTATAGCAACCATTGAAGAACTTGAGACTATGATGCCTGCCCTGATCAGTAAATGTCATGCTGGAAAAGCAATCAAGATGAGAAGCTATTGACTTACGGGAGAAAAGAAAAAGCATGGTTGTCGTAGATGTACCCCCTACTTCAGCAGGTAAAACACAATATACATGATTTTATATTTCATGATCAAAGTTTATCACTATTAAATAAAACACAACATCACATAAATGGGTATTGATAATTTAAAAAGTTAGATAAATGCAATGCTATGGTACTCTGAATTACACCTGACTTATGTTTACATTTGTACATTTCAGGGTCTGAACAACAAACAACAAGGGATTGTGAAATTAATATACCATGTCACAAACAAATTAAAGCTCAACCAGGATGCAGAATTTGCAAAAATCCCATGAAAGGCCATAAAATATAAAGGACTGCCCTAATAGCACCTTGAATGAATGAAACAATATGTGCATATATAATACATGTTCTATTCATGAATGCAATAGACCTCTTTAGCTTCGTATGTGAATTGCCCATTTCAGATCATGTGATGTAAACATGGTGTTCTCTGGATAATTAGTCCTTTCAATATGAACGAATAAATTTCAGAAATATAAAGGAACACTTCTCCAGAGAATATCATATGTTTACATCACATGATCTGAAATGGGCAATTTGCATACAAGCTCAAGAGGTCTATTCCATTTCATCATCTTGAAAGCCCACAAAATGTTCCTCGATATCGTTAGGTCTAAATTTTGTCCTTTTGCATGATAAGCACATACAGGGAGTGGAATCCTGTTTTTCCCCACACGGCCATGAACAAGTTGGGTCAATTATCTGATGCCACACTTCTCATAAACCTAAAAAAAATCAAAACAATCAATCAAAATACACCCACTTACACATTTTGTACCACAGTGTATCTCTGGGATGAAACTACGAAGTTTGTAGTGACATTTATATGCATTTTAAGAACCCTTCATTGTAATGAGTATTACATTTATAAATGAAAGATGTACAAATTCAAGTTGTTGGGATATGACAATTGGCCATTACAAAAAAGAGCAGAGGACTGGGACCAAGTCCGTAAAACTAATTCAATAAGAAACTAGCAGAGCAGATCAAACTTAGCTAATCTGGAAAGTTTGGTGAACTTTGGCTTAATATTGACGACGATGCTAGAGGGCATCAAAGATGTACATTTTCCCTTACAAACTCTGTATTTTTTTGCGTTGTCACCCAAACCATACATTCACTGTAAAATTAAAAAAATTAAAAAGTTTATAATTCCGACAGAATTCACTCAAATCACATCAAACTTTGCACATATGATAATTTCAACATGTTGTTTCATGCCATAAACTTAATTTCGTAATTACATTAATATAATAAACTCGTTCCCAGTCCCCTGCTCTTTTTTGTAATGGACAATTGAACATATTGAGTTATTCAATCTGGTGGATTCTGCACTTCTTCCAGTACTAATTTGGAAGTTAGGGCCTCAATGCATTGCTCAATAACACTCAGTCATGGGAGTTTTTTTATAAATTATATTCTACTGATATAATAAAAAACAGTATCGGTTATTATTATTCAATGATAAGTAAAATAAATAAATTTGCGAAATAGTTACTGATCATTAATAAAGGTCTTATAGTATAGCTGAGATTATTATTATTGCAGTATTATACAGGCTATATATAATTGATTGATCGATATAGTAGCAGTGGCATTTCAGCCTATTGGCTGACAATGCAGGAGAAAATGCGATCACAATTAGTCATTGAGCTTATTGAGTTGCCGGTATAAATGATACCTGTAGATCGGTTTCCCTAGATCACTGTTTAGTCTGTTTACGATACATTGAGTCACATATTTTGTTTGATTGAGGAACGTTTCGCTTCGAAAAGTATTTAAAAAGCTAATCGTTCAAGAGCATTTGTTTTTCAATAGCGTAGTTTGTCCAGGTTTGTAGTGACATTTGTGTATTACTAGAAACAAACAAACCATTTCCAAATCACTAGCTTACCAGTTGCCGAGACTCTCCTTTCCTGCTAATCGGTCCATCAAATATTCCAGTCTTCGTTGCTTTTCGGCTTTTGAGTATAAAGTAGGTTCTATGCCATCAAATATTACATCGTCTTCGTTGTGATCACTCTACTAGTACTAGAAATACGGCTGGCAGCTTCTCGGTTTCAATGGGCTGATATTAACCCGGAATGAAGTTAAATTCAGAATCCTCGTAAGATATCGAGCCCGTGTTTGAGATAGAGCAACCAGTCGCCATTTGGTAAGCAGATCGGCCGCAGCTTAAACGGACATAAACGGACTAAACTTTTTCTATCACTCCCAAACACTATCAAAATGGCTTCACAACAAGAAGTGACTCACAAACCTGGATAGCAAATCCAGAAGTCAGTACGTTGAAAGAAACGAAGCTTGACCAAACACTTAGAGACTGACGAGCACGATCATATACAGCTATTTCAAAAAAGGTTGGTACCAGTTTTGTTGCATCTTGCATGTTGCATACCAAGCCCGAAATGTATTGTGGATCATATGTAAACAATGTCAGCATGCACATACAGAAGAAAATATGCCGGCTTCATATTGTGAAGATAAAGTTTGGGAAAATTCCAAGAGTCCACATTGTTGTGACCTTTCGCTGACCCATTCACATCGCCCATGGTGCATTTCGGGCTTGGTATGCAACATGCAACATGCAAGATGCAACAAAACCTTCACCAACCTTTTTTGAAATAGCTGTACACCTTTTTCAAAAAAACGTTTTCGCGTTCAAACCAACAAGCGTCAAGCCAAGACCGAAGTGAATGCTGGTTATGTGCTGACAATTATTTAAATCACAAATGTTTCTATGAGAACAACTTACAAAATGTGAACATTTTCACGTGCTTGTTTGCATATCACACTTCGTTCCATAGAAAATAGGTCTGATTTGAATAATTTGCCAACACAAAACCAGTTTTCACTTCGGTCTTGGCTTGACGCTTGTTGCTTTGAACGCGACAACGTTAGTTGAAATAGGTGTGTATAGGGTCTGCCATTTACCGAATCCCACTAAATAAGCCTCTAAAGAAAATCGTTCGAAATTTAATTTAGTTGAAACTTCACTGAAATAATCTCAAAGAGCCATACAATTACTGTTTAATGTGTTTTCTCAAAATTACTATGGGAAGTATTTTAAAATATGAATAATTGGAAGTGTCAGTGAGGTCATCTACTCAACCCAAACAATCAACACAGCTTCGCTCCATACATTTCTTTGTGTTTTGTTTCTGGAATTATTTTATTTCTATGAAGCTGAAAGTTTGGTTGAAGGAGTTTTCTTAGATTGTTTGTGTTTAGCTGGATTGATTGCCTGACCAGTTTTGTTCAATGCAGAGCTGTTATCTGAACAAAACATTGATATAGTTTTACTCACAAAATACAAAGAACGAAATGTATGGAGCTGAATGTTTGGGTTAAGTAGATGGCGTCACTGACACCTCTAAGGATTCAAAAATATATAGTACTTCCCTATGGAATATCGAAAAAATATTTTAACTAGTGATTATTAGACCCTTGAATAATTATTCAATGAAGTTTCAGCAAAATTAAATTTCAATCGATTTTCGTCAGAGTCCCCCTTTAAATAACAAATAACTACCAATCTTTATTTGTAGAAAGTATTTGAAGAACAAGCTATGGAACGGAGGTTTTGTAGAAGCGGAAATTTAACTCATACAGCTATTTCAAAAAAAACTTGACAACTGAATACTGCATACTGAATAGTGCATTCCAAGACCAAAGAGCATTGTGGGCCTCGTTATTTTGAAATAAAAAGTAAATATACAGCGATGTGTTCGCCATATGGAGCTAGTATATTGTTTCTGATGGAATTGAATACACAAAAAATAAAATACATTATTATTATTTATTTTACTTTTGACAATATTACACGAGTCCAAAAATGCATTTCGTTCTTGGAATACAGTATTCAGTAGCAACGTTTTTTTAAATACCTGTATACATGTATATACAAACTTCGAAATCCACACTCCCACAGGGATCCCAATTCTTCAGTGTGTATACAAAGCTTCGATATGTCATATATAGTAGTTCCAACCCAACATACAGGGCACGAGTGTACCTTGCATGTACAAGGTCTAGTTTTAATTTGACAAAGGTCTAACATTTTCAATCCAGTCACTGAAAAATGGTCCTATGGTCGTTTGAACTCAGATTATTGTTCCTGAATATTAATGTCCAAGAGGAAATGCTAAGCATATGCTTTTCAATTATTACAATAATGTTAACCCTTTGAATGCCAACACTATTTCTTCCGAGCGACGGCGGCCATTTTGGATTTTCGAGCTAAAACCTATATTTTAAATCAACTATACTTAAAAACTTTATATAATCTTTTTTTATCACTCTTAATTCACTTTTAAAGCCAGTTTCACCCTTTTGACCATTCTCAAGGGGTGGTAAACAATAACCAGTCCAGATTAGTATCAATTTTGATAACGCCAATATTTCGGCTAAAATATTTCGGTTTTTCTCGCAGTAAATATTTTATTTTCTAGATTATTTTAATATAAAATATTCCCGAAAGACTTTGCGAAATCCAAAGCTATGACGTGAAAGATAATTATTCAAAGCTTCACTTGGGCTGGTTTTCGGAGCAATGGAGAGAAATCATGGCAAAGGAGATTTATTTTCTGTGCCGAGATGGACTGCGGACCGTACGAGTGGGCCGCGGAGGTTATGTATGTACTTACATTGCTTATTTAATCGCGCTCCGCCCGCTGTTCATACTTGACTAGCAACTAGCGTTATAAGAGTGCCTTTGGTATTGACTGGAGTTTGATTCAGTAGCTGTCCCATCACCTGCTGGTATAATAATATCGATTACATTCTATTGACGATATTTAAATTTCCTATCAGAATTGTTGATTACCGCTTTATTAGAACAGTACATAAGTAGAAGTACGCATGGCCTTTGCCACGTACAGTTGTAAGCATCCAGATATCTTCCCGGGTATATCTTATCGTTGCCTGTATGTAATTTAAATGTTCATCTTCTCCCCAAATGCTTTCGTAAGATAATTTAATAAATGCTATTATTAAATTTCTCTTTCAGAAAACCAGCATTGGGCAGTCAGAGGTCAAATGAGGACGAGCGCTCTTGGATTTGACTGATGCATAATAAGGATAATTTAAATTTATCAATCAAGTGTACAATAGGCCCTTTGCCCTTTGCAGCTAGAGGTCACGTGCTTGGATACCGCATAGTTACGCCATGCTGGATAGCAAGCTCTCCAGTAAACAAAAGCCAATTTGAGGTCAAGCACGTGCGGTTTTACACAAAAGATGTCTTCGTTTTAAAGCTCTAATTCCGTTAAACTCTAAAAGACTTGCATGTACTATATTTCGCTTCAAGTTGTAGTTAGTTTTCTGTCAAAAAAGTAAGTTTTTAGAGAAGATTTAGCCATCGTTGATGCAAGGTTTTGACGCTTCGACACGAACAACATGGCGACACCGCAAGGTATGTACTTCAAACAACGGCTTGTAAAACGGCTTGTTGCCCGTTTATCTAATCTAAAGAAACTGTTTTAATTCCTATAATGATGTTCAAACTCGTGATGCTCCTAAACCAGGGAGAAAATGATACAAATGCGTTTTATAACATCGAAAACTTTGACTAAACTTCGTCATAATTTACTCGACTCTGTAGGTGATACTAAATGATCAAGAGAGCGAACAAGAGCCTTTGCCTCAACCAAGAAAGAAGTCTCGTTTCCACTGCTGTGTCCCCCAGTGTAATGGGGATTCTAGATATCATAATGAACTAAAGTTCCATCGACTGGCGGGTGGAGAGGCTGGCAAAGAAACAAGAAAACACTGGCTCGTCAAAATACGAGACGAAGGTCCCGATTTCAAGGTACAATGTACATTGTATGTAAGTTATTTATACGTTCGAAACATGTGTATGTTGAATATATCAGTAATTTTAAAAACAGATCGATGGATTGTGCATGTCTCAGGCGACTCAAACTTAATGTTTTTACCAGAAAAAATAGTTTGGTTTTATTAGCTGGACATTGTTAATGTTCAGATGTTTACATTTTGTACATGTAGATAACTAGCAATACCAGGATATGTTCAAGACACTTCATTGACGAGGACTATCAGCCAGCTGATAATGCAGGACGAATTCTACTCAAAAGGGGAGCCATTCCAACCAAGTTTGACTGGTCATCAAAACTAAAAACAAGGAGAAAGATCATTCGGCACATTGATAGGTACAGTTACATGTACATGTAACTTAAATTCATTTGATGTTCAATAACATATATATAAGATGAGATCAATAAGACAAGTAAGCTTTTACATTTGTATATTGTATAGAGTGCACACCATGCATCCGTGAAACAGTCCTAACTAATTGGTACTAAATAGCAATGAAACGAAACAATATAAAATTATAAACAGCACTTGTATTGTTTCATAGATATATGACGTGCACTTAGGGTTATGTGGCGCATGCTGTTTTCCCATTCTATTTGATATTGATTAATTTATTTGCAAACAAACCCTAATAATAAACATTTTGTGAATACTCTAGGGAAACCCAAACTGATGAAAGTGAGAGTGATGAAGGAGAGGAAAGTGAGGCAATGGAGCCAATTATTAATATGCAGTCAATGCAAGAGGAGCTGGAAGCTGTTCGTGCTGAGCTGTTAGCTACAAAACATGAACTGACAAAAAGTAGGGATGAAACAGCAGCTGCCTTGGAAGGAGCTGAAGCAATGAAGGCTAAAGCCAGTATTGACATGGACAATTCACGAAGAAATGCAGCAGAGCAGCTAGCTTTACACAAATTTGGGCTAGAAAGATTTATGACAGATAATGACTCAATCAAATTTTATACTGGATTCCCATCGTATGAGCATGTTAAGCTGTTTTATGAATTCTTAAGACCAACAGCACAAACAATGACTTACTGCTATGCATCTGGAGAAAGGGAAAGTCGTCCACAAGCAAGAACTATGCAACTCATTGATGAAGTGTTTATGTTTCTTGTTCGCCTCAAGCTAGGCCTTTATGAGCAATATCTAGCTCATCGATTTCATATTCACATGTCATCGGTGAGCAGAAAACTGATAACTTGGACTAATTACCTGTATTTTCTAGCTCTTGGGAAGTCAGACGATCTGGCCATCAAGTGATGATGTCAAACAGTATATGCCTGAAGGGTTCCGTACACTTTACCCAACCACAAGTCAGAGTCATCCTGGACTGCACATAAATTTGTGTGCAGACTCCAACCTCACTTTTGCTTCAATCTCAATTGTATTCTTCATATAAGAGTACTACTTACACCATATGGAGCAGTTTCCTTTATTTCTTGTTTGTATACAGGTGCTACATCTGACAAGGAAATCACAAGATGTAGAGGTATTTTAGATTTATTAGAGCCAGGTGATTCAGTGATGGCAGACAAAGGTTTTGATATCGAGCATATGTTAAATGACAAGGGGGTAGGTTTAAAACATCCCCCCTTTCCTTCAGAGTCAGGCTCAATTCACAGCAGCTGATGTCCAGGAAACCAAGACCATTGCAAAACTCAGAATTCATGTGGAGAGAGCAATCAGAAGAATTAAGGAATATCACTTATTTGATTCTGATGTGCCATTGTCAACACTAGGATCCATTAATCAGTTATATACAGTAGCTTGCCTTCTCACTAATTTTCAAGGCCCTTTGATTTTAAAAGCCAACGGCAGTCAGAATAATCAGTGAATTAATTTCCACTAAGATGATCTTGGATAGCGATAGCAGATTACTGGTATATATATATATATATATTGTTATTGAACGTTTTATTTATTTACAGAAAAAGGCATATCAATCTACACCGCAAATGAATCGAAGGTGTAATAATTATACTTCCTTGTTAAATGATGTCTAGTTTATTTGGAGACTTATAGGTGTTTTTTTAATAAATATAATAAATAGTTGAAATACAATCATTTTACAGCAGCCTTGTTTCATTACTATTCATTGATGGTGTAGATTCAATTATTTAATAATCACAATTATGGTTACTTTAGCTTCTTTTTGGGTCATGCACTTATATCCCATTAATCCAAGTAATATTGAAAATATCTACCTTAACTTTTGCTTCCTGAAAAAAAAAAAATTCCAAAAGGAATATCCTGGTACAAACAAAGAGATAATCTCTCATATAGCTAAAAAAGTCACACCAGTCTAGGCCTGTCAGTGCTAGCTGGCATTGGACTTGATAATAATAAATGTCATTGTTTTTTTAATTAAACTCATTAATTAGTGACTGGGTTCTTTCTGAGATATCTTACATTTGCAAAGTCTGTCTCCCCCTCCTTCACCACCTTGATTTCTAGTAGTCCAAAAGGATTGTATCCATTGTGAGCTGCTTGAGGGTCATACACCTTGCTACACCCAAGCCATGGACATTTAGGGTTAATAATTAGCCCTGATGGAAATAAATTTACACCATCATCCTTCGCTGACTTTGCATAGATCATTGCTGTCTGAGGTTCCATATCAATCCCCCTCCTCATAGGTGCAGTTACTACCTGACGGCTTGGGTTGAGCTGGGTAACCAAGGTTTCAAAGTTTGTCACTCTGTGCGTGCTGCTCTACCGAATTTACTGGCAGTTATCCTCTTTTTACGTAACAGGTGCCAGAGGTTGCTTGCACCCTGAGTTACAGTTCTTTCTTGCAGTGAAAGTGATGTTTCTTTGGTGACCGCCAGTGCTTCTAGGGCTGCCTGCTTCTTCTGGCTAAGACAGATAGACACATTGTTGTTGAATCTGTTCTCAGAAGTGTCCAGTGGTAGCTCAGGGAATGCAGTGCACGTGAAGTCATTAATAATGTATTCCTGTGACAACTTTTGTTGGTAAGAGAGCACACATCCTTTGGGAACATTACCATATTTGCATGGCACAAATGGAATACTGGCAAGCTTGTCTACACTTGGAATAACAGTTGCTATAAGTGGCTTAGGGTTAATGTCATTGAAATATTATTTTGTCAGTGTTCCATACATCTTTGCTGGAGAGTACATATTGCTCTTTATAAATTTACTGTAGTCAGCCCCTATTTGTGGTTTCTTTCCTTTTGTTCAGTCTGTTTTCCTCTTGGAACGCTCCACCGTTGTTTCATGCTTGTGCACGTCAAGTCATCAGGGAGTGATTTCAAACCAAGTTGTTTGCAGTGAGCCAGGTAGTATAGAAGGCCTATAACATGGTTGCAGTATCCACTCAATCCAGCAACACACGAACATCTTCCAGCCAACGACTTATCAGCCAACTTTATTGTTGCTTCCAGAGAATGCGGGGTTTCATTTTTTCTCATGGACCTGTAGCATCTTGAGCTCACGGTAGCAGAATCCAATGTGTAGGTTACTTTAAAGAGATAATAAATACACGATAAGGTTTTGAAAACATTTTAGTTTAGCGTGATTCAATCAGTTAAAATATACACACCTTTGATATCCTAAAAATATCCTGGTTCCGCAAAAACTTGTATGCCTTTGAAATGCTTTGGCAGCCAGACTTGTCCTTTGCGTACTGTTCGACAATAGCAAACGTTAACTCCGAAAAGGAAGTAAGATATTGGGTAAAGTCTTGAGTTTGATCGCGGCCTGTAGCGCTTGACGCTGTCGAGTAAATTATGACGAAGTTTAGTCAAAGTTTTCGATGTTATAAAAAGCATTTGTATCATTTTCTCCCTGCATGGTTTAGGAGCATCACGAGTTTGAACATCATTATAGGAATTAAAACAGTTTCGTTAGATTAGATAAACGGGCAACAAGCCGTTTTACAAGCCGTTGTTTGAAGTACATACCTTGCGGTGTCGCCATGTTGTTCGTGTCGAAGCGTCAAAAACCTTGCATCAACGATGGTCAAATCTTCTCTAAAAACTTGCTTTTTTGACAGAAAACTAACTACAACTTGAAGCGAAATATAGTACATGCGAGTCTTTTAGAGATGCACGGAATTAGAGCTTTAAAACGAAGAAATATTTGTGTAAAAACCGCACGTGCTTGACCTCAAATTGGCTTTTGTTTACTGGAGAGCTTGCTCTCCAGCATGGCGTAGCTATGCGGTATCCAAGCACGTGACCTCTAGCTGCAAAGGGCCTATTATATACTTCATTTTTAAACACATTTCCATGTTTTTTAATAACATCATAGTAAACCAAATTATAAATTTGGCAGGTCTGATATGGGAATTCTCCACAATTCAACTGAAATATTTGTTGGCCGCCTTCATCCGTCATCACTGCTGCCTGATACTGACTTCTGATTAGCTAATGAATGCTTTCATTTCTCAAATATCAAAACAAAAGAGCGTTATCAAAATTGATACTAATCTAGACTGATAACCATCGACTATTAGAGAACGATCGGCAGAAATCCCAATGATGAAAGTCAGCGGTATTTTCGTTGGCGCCAAACCCTTCTCAACGACCGTTAACAAAATTGACGAGCAACCGGTACTTACAAGGTAGAAGTGCTTCTAGGCCTAGGACGTTTACTGTTAATTCACGAACTCAGTGAACTTGATCGAACTTTCGATCGTACAACAATATTGTTGAAATAACATTATTTTACGTACCTTACAAGTTCCTCAAGTATCTACAGACTTTTTAAATCCATTTGTAATTTCAAACCATTTATATTTTAGTCTTTTTCTTCAAGAAACTCAGAACGTTAACATTGTAAACTTGCCATTTCAACCGCCATGTTTGATTGTGAACAGCCTCGTTTTCGTGCGTAAGTCATTCAATGTTATTGCTTAGCAACGTACGTGTCACGTCAGTGAATCACGCAATCAGTGTTTTTCACTTTTCATTTAGTTTTCACTAGTTTTTACTTTTCTCTCACTTATTTTCTTCATCAAACCGATTATTACGGTGGGAAGCCACATTTAAGGTAAAGTTATGCATAAACAAATACTATTGTAAGTATTTGACATAGCTTTTATTGACGGAAACATTCTATAACAAGTGTATTTTCTTCATTAGTTTGAAGCGTTTGATAACAGAGTAAATCACTGTTTCACAACTGCTCTCAAGTGGTTTTGTCTTTAATTTCCCACCGTGGCATCTACATTTTCTTCAAACTTAAATACAAGTTAAGCAAGATCCGTAATCATGTCAAGTAAGGACGAGAAAAGCCAAAATGTTGATCGTCAAACCCGTCAAACCCGCAGTGAAAAGTCTTCAGGATCGCCAGAGGCTTCAAGGAAAAGCAGTTACAAGACGTCATCTGAAAGGCAAAGGTTAGAGCATGAAACACGTTATTTTTTAAGTTCCGATATTCTGAAGTAGACTTTTTGGCAAAAAATCACCCAAAACATTAATTTTTTACCACGTTGATGGTAAGAATTCCCATTTTCTTTCATATAATAACCATCTTCTGTAATACTGGAAAGCACAACACTTGATTGCAACACATCTTACCAACAACACGTAAACATAACTATGGTTTATTTCACAACAAGTTTTAATATTTTTTACCAAATTTCAAAATATGTCACAATTTAAGACTTTGAACTATAAATGCAGCCAAGACAGCTGGTTAAATTCTAAGATGAACAATATAAATTTCACTATGATAAACAAAATGGTAAAATAAGTTCAATAATTGTTTTTTATACCCGACTGGTAAATTTCTCATGAATTCAAATATTTCTGAACTGTGCTGAGCTGAAAAGGTGATCAGAAATTTCTGATCACCTTTGGTCCATATCTGGTAAATTTCTAAAAGAGCTGAAAAGGTGATCAGAAATTTCTGATCACCTTTGGTCCATATCTGGTAAATTTCTAAAAGAGCTGAAAAGGTGATCAGAAATTTCTGATCACCTTTGGTCCATATCTGGTAAATTTCTAAAAGTCAACTGGGCTGAGCTGAAAAGGTGATCAGAAATTTCTGATCACCTTTGGTCCATATCTGGTAAATTTCTAAAAGAGCTGAAAAGGTGATCAGAAATTTCTGATCACCTTTGGTCCATATCTGGTAAATTCCTAAAAGCCAACTGGGCTGAGCTGAAAAGGTGATCAGAAATTTCTGATCACCTTTGGTCCATATCTGGTAAATTTCTAAAAGCCAACTGGGCTGTACATGTACCGTACAGTCGAAGCTTTCCTTGCAATCACTCTCGTAAGCGACCAGTTCTAGTTACTACCACCTTTACGAAATCCCATTTGTATTGTCACTCAAAGTCTGTAATTAAAATATCTGGTAAGAGCATTACCAACTGCATGGTTCCTTTCTTTTTAAGCTCTCATAATTAGTGCAACCATTCCAGAGGCTGAGTCGTATTAGTCCAATTTACTCACTAACTTCTTCAATAAGTCTTATTATTATTCTTAGACACAAAATATGTGCATGGTTGTGTGAAACATTGCTTGCAAGTGTGCATCATACTAAATATTGTAGTAATGTGCAGGTATCGTGCTTACGTATTACTGTATACATCATAAGAGCTTAAAGGTGGCCACACACTAGGGGCCAAGAAGCAGGGACATGTCCCAGAAACTTGCAGCAGCAACAAAATCACATTCTGTACATACGAGGGAATGTGTAGTGGGGACATGTAGTGGGTATATTATAATATATATTTAGCAGCAACATAATGACAACATGTACACACCCATGAAAATGTTGTGGGGACGTGTACCAGGGTCATGTAGCAGCGATATGTCCCTCCGTCTGAACTATTGTATTCCTAGCCATGATCCACAAATCACCATATGATCCACAAAGTTCAACTGGTTGGACTTCATGGGACATGTTGCAGGGTTGTTGAGGGCTCAAGTGTAATAACTGGTCCTAAGCGAGGGCTCAAGTGTAATAACTGGTCCTAAGCGTAATAAAGGTTTCCTAGCGTAATAACATTTGGATCTTAGTGTAATAAAGGTTCGTAGCGTAATAACATTTGGTTATTAGCTGTGTAATAAAGGTTCCTAATAACCTTGTTTAGGTCTAAGCGTAATAATCATATCAATAAGGGTAAGTCTCAACAATGACCAAGAACAACATCTAGAACCATGGCCAAGAGAGACAACACCTGTCAATCAAGTGTGACGTCACGTGACCATATTGAAGTTAACCATCTTGCACAGACTGTTGGGCACAAAAGGTCTCTATGATCGTCTGTTTTGATTCCAGTAAAAAAGACAAATATTGCTTTTAAATTTTGATTCAAAATATTGAATTCGGCTCAAACATTTTGATCACTTTTATTAGTTCTAGTGCGCGTGGTTGAAAAGAAAAAACGAAATTGGCAAAGAAATGCCAGTTGACACATCATATACCACATCATATATCAATACCCTTATTGATGATTATTACGCTTAGACCGATAGGTTATTAGGAACCTTTATTACACTAAGACCCAAATGTTATTACGCTAGGAACCTTTATTACGCTTAGGACCAGTTATTACACTTGAGCCCTAAACAGGGACAGAATATCTGCCAAATTTAACTCGTGCTTCATGGCTTTGAACACAATAGTTCATGATCAGACGGAGGGACATGTCACTGCTACATGTCCCTGGTACACGTCCCTGATACATTTTCATGGGTGTGTGTACATGTTGTAATTAATATGTTGAGCTGCTACATGTACATATCCCCATTACATGTCCCTGCTATTCATTCCCTTGTGTGTACAGAACGTGATTTTGTTTCTGCTGCATGTATCTGGGACATGTCCCTGCGTCATGGCCCCTAGTGTGCGGCCACCTTAAAGCTCTCGTAAGCGACCAACCTTTGCTGTTTCAGCGCATGGTCTCATTTATAAGCGACCAGCTCTGATCTAGTTACTACCACTATTTCAAATTTCCGAGGTGCTCGTTTACGAGAGCTTCGACTGTACTATGCACTTGTATCATTTTTTCCTATTATCCATTCACTTGAACCTCATCTGTCCTCAAAAATCCTGTGCGTATTGTATATCAAGTGAATTTAAAATACAATGCATGTGTGTGAGCAACATACAGCTATTTCAAACAACGTTGAATGACGATTGCATGACAAAAATAATAAGCTATAATACTATTGTTCACTTAGTGCTACATTGTAGCTATCACTTTCTTGACCTCTTTTACATCCATTTGTCCAGTACCATGATTGTGTTAGATTTGTTTATGCTTCACTCTATTGAAGAAATACAGAAAAGTGTCAAATATGAAATGAAATTTGTAAATAGGCAAAGTGAACCATGGCATGTAAAATACAATGAAATAGCATGGCTATACACAATACAAACATTTTGAAATACATTTGCAATTACATGTACATACATGTACATGTACATACATGTACATACATGTACATGTAACACATAATGATCATCATAATCTAACAGTATATACATGTACATGTACATGTCTAGTGTCTTCTGTACATGTCGATTATGCCTATACTCAGCATGTGTTTATAGTACATGTACAATGTATGTAGTGTCTAGTATGCATGTCTATTACAGTAGTATGGAATGTCTATATAGTGTATATTATGTACAACTATACTGTATATATGTACATGTACATTGTAGTGTCTATTTAATAATAATAATTTAATAATAATAATAATAACGATTTATTAAACAGATCTTAAATGGTATCTAAAATTTATATCTAAACTATCTAAACTACATAATATATATCTAAACTACATTAAACTATATAATATATTTACATAAATAAAATTTGGAAAATTTAACTAATAGAAGAAAACTCTCCGTGCTATACAAAAATAATGAACGCTGAGGTCTTGAAAGCTGCTAGTGGATGCACGAGTGGAACACACGTCTTCTATTCGCTTTATAATATAAAACTAGTTTTAAACAGGCTTTCTGCTGCTCCGTGCATCTATAACATAATAATGCATGCTCAGCAACCAATCAAATTGTGCGTTCTTGGGAGGTACACATAGTTTATATTATTTATAAACAAATTATATATTGTATTAAATCCAAAATGCCTTTGTATGTGGGAGTATTCATTGAATCAGTATAGTTTCAACCATGTGAATTTATTTTTAATACCGAGCTGATGGACACATTGTCCAAAAGCTTGGTATTAAAAATAAATTCACGTGGTTGAAACTATACTGATTCAATAAATATATTGTAGTGTCTATATTCAGCATGAGTAAGCGGCATGTAGTGTATATTATTATGTACATGTATATACATTGTACATACATTTTATACCACTTAATAGAGGTAGCAAATTTATGCAGAGTTTATATGGCTGAAACTCCATTAAATATAATAGACACTAGATGCATTATGGTGTAGTGTATCGTGTACGTATGCTTGTTCAATGATAATTAGGAACTCTTGGAATTGACTAGTGCATTATATATAGCATAGGCTCTTAAATCCAGCAAGCCTGCCTCAATAATTTATTATACTACATTGTACATGTAGATGTCTATAGAGTATAAAATGTATATATAGACATATTATAGACATGTATATGAGCTTGTTTTACACACTTTTGACAGGAAATATATGTCTGCTGTATATATGGTGTATATTAATCTTAAGCTTACATGTTAAAGCTGTACATGTATTATCGGTAAGTCTCAATGTGTATACACTGTAGTCTGTACTTTATACTGCGATGTCTATTATACAAAATATACAATATTCTGCAATTCCGCGCATTAGTGGTAAACAAACAGTCGAATCATTATCTGATTTAAGTTTATACAATCTATAGGTAGTATAGAATATTACTTTAATCAGGAATATTCATGTATAAGCTTACGTATTAAAGCAATAACTGATCGATAAGCATCGAATCTCACCTTGTAAAATGAGCATAAATTCTTGAATTTCACTGTATGTTTGTAAATAAACAGCACTCTATCACACATGCCATTGTTCCATGTCGTTCTCCAGGGATTTGGTTGAAGAAAAGAGTGATTACTCCACGATAAAATACTAAAAGAATTCCTAGTTTCACTCCACGTTCTAGAGCCGTTGCAACACCAAGAAAATGGCGCTCAAAACTGTATTCTAGCCAATCAGAGTGAAGCGCTACAGAGGATATGTTCCAAATATGGAGTGGTCGTGTGACGCCTGACTGTTTATTCCCGGCCGCCATATTTTTGACGGTTGGTTTGTTGTGTGCTAAGTTTCGATTGTTCTTTCATTTCCCCGGTCCTTTCGGACCGGTATTCGTCTTATTTACTGGTGATAAGAATTCAACGAACTACAGCAATGGTCTCGTAACGAGCCAGCCTACACAACAGTCGGAAAACGAGCGGACAATCGATCGTACAATGAACACAAGAACCCAAGTATAAATCTAATGCCCGATATGATCTACTGACATCCCAAACGAACCGATGGCATCACCAAGACTACTACTCGAGCCCCAAAGCAATGATCTTTCACTAAAAACGAAGCAATTACTTCTTTGAAGCATGAAGACGTTTTATTTACAGTGCTCGACTCTAATATCGTGCCCTTCTTTGGCTAGACAACGTATAAAGATGGTATTGTGGATGATGGAAAAGTTCACATGTAATGATGTATCCCTGCTTAGACAGGTAAGCTTATGTGCTTTTTGGAATTTTGAAGCAATCGTAGTTTCAGTTTAATATGAAATTAATGTTTATACTTGACGGTCAAACCCCGGGGTCAAACCTTGCAAATAGTGAAATCCATAAGCTTATAGACAGTTACATAGTTGTACAGTTTATGCATCAATCAGTGGCTTCCCCCTGGCCCTGAGTTCCACCCCTGGGGACCCTGGGGGATTTGTTCCAATGTCCATTCAAACATGATATCCCCCTGGGTATGGCGTAGAGGACTCTGGACAAATCCCCACACCCTGGGGGAACGAATGTACAATGTAGTCATCAGTGTTCAAATACATGTAATTCCAAGTGAAACACCAACCTTTGTCGATAAATACAACTGTACAATGTACCTCAAAGGGATTTGGAGGTACTAGTACAGTTTTTTTAATCGCTTGGTCAATGCTACAGACATATAATTAATAAATACAGTCATAATTTAAGAAATTATTATTATTATTACATGTACATATAAGAACATGCCATAACTTTATAATAAAACACAAGTTGTATACCATGTATTCTGTAATCTCTTACTGTACCATATTTTGGGGGGGAGGGGAGGGGAGGTGCTTATTCGAGGGGGACGTTTATTTCAATTTTTGTGGGCAAGGAGGGCACTTAATCGAGGGGGGTGCTTAATCGAGGATATATGGTAAATAAAAAATGTACATGTATGTAAGTTTTGTAGTGCAATGCGAAAGTCAATGGGGAAGTCATCAAAACCCACCCAATTATTGGGCTCTCCATTCATCATTCATTTATTATAGATTATTATTATTTTGAATCAGTAAAAGAGACACTGATGATGCATGCTTTTTGTTTGTTTCAGGTCGAGGTACAACCTCCCTCAACAAACGTTGGCTGGAGTTCTATGCCCGTTAGCTGATTTGACCTCTTTTTATAAAAGCTTGCCAAAATCTTCTATTTTCTAGACAAGGAATTTCATTTTTCAATGTTATTTGCTGAAATATTGGTTTGGGAATATCGGAAGTCATTTTGGAACGTGTTCATAGTATTTGTATATGCTAGTTGGGAGTATGCTTATAAGTACACTGTACATTTGTAATACCATGGCACTGTCAGAGGGATATTAGTGATTAAATGTCCCTGATGTTTTGCTGTGTTTGTTCAAAATGCCGGCTTTTTCGCTACTCGCATGAGTATGTTAGCCAATCAGATTGCAGGATTAGTGTACTCAGAAATTTCTGAGTACATTTTCAGCCCAGTTGTTTTTTTAGGAATTTCTGATCACCTTTTCAGCTCTTTTAGAAATTTACCAGATATGGACCAAAGGTGATCAGAAATTTCTGATCACCTTTTCAGCTCTTTTAGAAATTTACCAGATATGGACCAAAGGTGATCAGAAATTTCTGATCACCTTTTCAGCCCACTTGGCTTTTAGGAATTTACCAGATAGAGAGTGAAATAATGTCCGCACATTATAATTCAATGTATGGTCAAAAACACTTAGCAGGTTACTAAAAGTGTCTGTATTGCATGAAATGTAAATTTGCTATGTTTTGGTAATAAAAACATATGATAGACTGATTTTGTACCAATTTTTTTTTTAAATGGTAAAAAATCTATGATATATCTCTTAAATTGACCATGTTTTCTCTACTTCAGAATATCGGAACTTAAAAAATAACGTGTTATGAGTTACTTTACCTAAAGAAAAAGCAAGAACTAGACAAAAGAGCAAAGGAATTGGAACTCGACCACTTAGAACTTGAGTCTCAACGCAAAATAATGGAAAAAGAAAAAAGGAATTAAACGAGTTTCAACAAAGCATACACACATACAAAGACGATAAAAGTCAGGTAATTGATGATGATATGTTAAGTAATTTGCCTAGAGAAACCAACGAAGATAGAGTTCAACGATTATTCCAAGAAAACACAGCGCCCACGGCCACAGATGTTACAATGAATATATTAGCCCGCACTCTACTTCGTATGAAACCATTAAACATCAAGAGGTTCAGTGGAGACCCAGAAAAGTACGCACAGTTCAAAGCCAGATTCCTTGCTTTAGAAGAAGACAAGTGCTATAGTAAGAGATAATTACTACAAATTCTGCTAGATTCAGTAGATGGAAAAGCCGAAGCAGCATTGAGAGGATTTCTACCTGGCAGTGATCACTATGATGAAGCCATGGACATCCTACAAAGAAGATTTGGCCAAGTAAGTCATATTATCACCTTGAATGAAATCAAACTGAAAGAGCACCACAAGGTAGACAGTAAAATCCCATCATCGCTACGTTCCCTCACAGATACCCTGTCGACAGTGGTCGCCACGTACAAGTCTCTAAATCTAACAACTGATCTACTAGCAGGATCCAACGTGCTCCAAGTGTTGGAGAAACTACCCATTCCCATGAGGATCAAGTGGGAAAGAGATGTCTGCTCAAAGAAATTCAGACCGACCTTAGAAGATCTGCACTGCTGGTTAGAACAAGAAACCTTCATCATTGAAAAAGTCCACTCTTACAGATCAGAAGAGAAGCCTTCATCAGAAGCAAGAAAAAGAAACACTACAATGGTAGGAGAAGTAAAACAAGGACCACTCTGCATTATGCATCCTAACAGTCGACACCATACTCGAGAATGCATCAAGCTAAAGTCCATGTCAACAAGTGAGCGCACAGAGTTCTTCACTACAAACAAATTATGCTGGATCTGTTTGCAATCAAGACATGGAAAATGCAATTACCGTATTGTCTGTGAAACCTGTAACGGAAAGCACCACACCTTAGCCCATGACACAGTTATCGCACACAGAAAGTCATCAAGCAGCCAAGGTCAAACAGCTACATTTAATAAACCCAATAATCAGGAATCAAGTATCAAAGAAATTCCAAAGCCATCTGCATCAGCACAATCATACTCGGTGAAGTCACCAGAAACAAAGTCAACAAGTTTACCCCTGGTAAACATCACAGTAACTGGCCCTAAAGGTTACAAGAAGACTACAGCACTCATCGATACTGGTTCTGACACCACATTCATGACCGAAAACCTAGCAAGTTCACTGGGATTAGCAGGTCCCAAAGATACAATCATACTCTCAGGAATAAATAGCGACACAAGAGAAAAAGTCACAGTCCTGAAAAATGTCAAAGTCCAATCAAGTAAAGGTAAAGGAAATCGTCGAAAGGAATATTCTCTGAACAAAGTATTCGTGAGAAACAACGGCAACTTTCCCAAGCTTACCAACCAGACAGATTGGTCGAAAGAGAAATTCAAGTACCAACATCTACAAGATCTACCACTGCAAAGTACAGGTGATGTAGATATGATAATAGGATGTGATCATGGATTCCTCATCAGGTCATTCCAAGTAAGGGAAGGTAATCATACCGAACCGATAGCCATCAACACTCGACTAGGTTGGACGGTGTTTGCAAATGCTCCCAGTCAGAGATATACTTACACATCATACACAGCATGTACATCAACAGAATCTCTGGACAAGCAAATGTCAGATTGGTTCCAGATGGAGTTGGAGCCCCTTCATCAACAACAGAAGATCCAGTCGCATGAAGATGAGATTGCTTCAAACATTCTCAAGTCCCAAACCCAAAAGCTTGAAGTAGAAGATCGGTACGTGGTCCCCATTCTGTGGAAGAACAATTCAGAACCACTTCCAGACAACAGAGTTCAAGCAGAAAAGCAATGGTTGCATCTGGAGAAACGTCTTGACAAGGATGAAAAGCTCAAATCAGCATACATCAAGACCCTCAACACAGATCTAGAAAAGGGATTCATAAAGAAAGTTTCAGAAGAAGATCTAAAGAAAGATCACCAAAGAGACCAGTACATTGTACACCATCCAGTAGTCCATCAACACAAGCCAGACAAAGTCAGAAGAGTCTTCAACTTCTCTAGCAGATATCAAGGTCAGTCATTAAATGACAGAATCTATAATGGTCCAGACCTTCTAAATTCCTTGACTGGAGTACTGACAAGATTTAGAACTGGAAACATCTGCCTTGCAGCAGATGTTTCTGACATGTTTCTGCAAATGCAGGTCAAAGCTGAAGACGAGAAGTCATTAAGATTCTTATTCAGAGAGTCAAGCGATCAGCCTATCGAGACCTACAAGTGTGTAAGACGTCCACTTGGAGAGCGTTCGGCGCCCTGCTGTGCAAATTACACCATCAAGAAATGCTGTGAAGATAACATCAAAGAATATCCACTTGCTGCTGAAATAGCTGACAAAAGTTTCTATGTTGATGACTGCCTTACATCAGTTGACAACCAAGATCAAGCAAAAGAGTTGGTTACAGATCTAACTCAGCTACTAGGAAAAGGAAGCTTCAAGCTAACAAAGTGGATGTCTAATGACAAGGTTGTGCTACAAACAGTCCCACCTGATGATCAGTACAAAGGCCTCAAGAGCTTTGACAACCAATCAACTAACAGGACAAGAACCCTTGGCTCTGTTTACGACCCAGACAAAGATTGCTTTATTGCCACAATTTCACCCAAGAATCCAGCCTCTACACCAAGAGAGTTTCTCAGTCGAATAGCCTCCATATGGGACCCATTGGGACATCTCAGCCCATTCATCATTAGAGGACGAAACCTCCAAAGAGAATCATTCACACAGAAGTTGCACTGGGACAGTCTTGTTACAGACCCTCTACTGACCAAGTGGCGTTCATGGGAAGAAGAACTTCTGCAGATTCAAGGTACAGAAATCCCACGTCCATTCAGATCAAGACAAGAGAATGGCGAGTCCAGTTTAGTTTCATTCTCTGATGCATCTAAGAAAGCCAAATGTGCTGTCAACTACATCAGAACTGTGTATGAGGATGGCAACATTGATACACAAATAAATATTGCAAGAACAAAGTTGTCACCACAAGAAACAAGATCAATCCCAAGATTGGAGCTGGACGCATTCCTAATGTCAGTCAAGTTGGTAAAGACAACACTGAAAGAGATGAACATACCCATCAACAAGGTAACATTGTTCACAGAAATTCCATGATAGTATATTACTGGGTAGAACAACCAAGTAGTAAATACAAGGATTATGTAGCCCACAGAATTGTAGACATACAACATGAGTTCAAGCAACTAGAGAATGATGGTTGCAAAGTAGAAGTAAGATATTGCCCAACTAAAGATAACGTAGCTGGTGACGGTTCAAGAGGTTTAACACCCGACAAGCTAGGACCAGATTCAAGATGGCAAAAGGGCCCAAGTTTTATATCTAAGCCTGAATCAACATGGCCGTGCCTCCCTCACAAGGAGGAGCTCACAGATGAAAAGAAAGAAATCCGCAAGCAATGTCTAACAACGCAGGAGTCTACCACACCAAGGTATGATGTTATAAAGTATTCTACTTTGAGAAAAGCCCTGAGAGTCCTTGCAAGAATTATGCGATGGAGATCAAAGAACCACAATTCTACATTAGAAAGCACATAATTGGATCAAGCAGAAAGGGTACTAATAAGACAACATCAACAGGAACTATTCAAAGAAGAATATGAAAGCCTCATCAAGAATAAAGAAGTCTCACAGAAATCACCCCTCAAACGATTGGTACCTTACATCGATGAGAATGGTATAATCCGTGCTAAAGGTCGGCTGCGACACTCGTCACTTCCATACACATCCAAATATCCAATCATAATGCAAGGAAAGTCACATCTAGCAGAATTGATGATCAGACAACTACATCAAGCATTGCATCATGCACCAGCTGCACATGTGCTGAATGAAATTCAACAAAGATTCTGGTTCATCAATGGTAAGAAAAGTCATTAAGTCTATCATATGGAACTGCTTTACTTGCAAAAAAGAACGTGTAAAGCCAACACCATCACTAATGGCAGACCTCCCTCCTGCTCGAGTGACCCCAGGTGCGTCTCCCTTTACAGCTGTAATGTGTGACTACTTTGGACCAATTACAGTGAAAGACAGAATCACAACACGCCGTGCAGTGGCACAAAAGAGATGGGGATGTCTATTCACATGCTTAGCTACCCGAGCAGTCCACTTGGAGTTAGTAGATAGCTTATCGTCAGAGGCATTCATCAACTGCTTCTTACGATTCACAAGCAGAAGAGGAACATGTACAGATGTTTACTCAGACCGAGGAACAACCTTCATTGGTGCTGACAAAGAAATATCAGAGAGTATGAACCAAGTGGTTAACACACTTCACAAGAAAGGCATTAATTGGCACTTTGGTTCACCATTATCACCCCACAAGACAGGAGCTGTTGAAAGAATGGTCATAAGTGTCAAAAGAGCATTAAGAAGCTTGGAAATCAAAGTATACACATCAGATGTACTCCACACAGCATTGGTTGAAATTGAAGGATCACTTAACAGCAGGCCGTTGACATCTTTACAAGTAGAAGAACCCAACGATCTCGAAGCATTGACACCAAACCATCTCTTACTACTCAAGTCTGAAGTTAGCCTTCCATTAACAGAAGTCAACTCAAGAAAGGTATATCAACAGGCTCTCATTTCAGCTCAAACGTTCTGGACAAGATGGCTCAAAGAGTACTTACCGACTTTAATCCAAAGGTCCAAATGGTACTTCGAACAGAAAGAGCCAAAGGAAGGAGAACTAGTTCTCAGTATCGAAGACAACGTCAGCAGGCATCAATGGCCGTTAGCTCGGATTGTACGTGTCATCAGGAGCGAAGATCACCGCATAAGATCCGTCGAGCTGCAAATGAAAGGCAGTCGCTACATCCGCCCAGTCACAAAGATTTGCAGATTGGAAGACGATTAGTTCTTTGGCACCTTCACAAAGGAACCAAAGAAAAATAGGAGCATGTTAATTCACGAACTCAGTGAACTTGATCGAACTTTCGATCGTACAACAATATTGTTGAAATAACATTATTTTACGTACCTTACAAGTTCCTCAAGTATCTACAGACTTTTTAAATCCATTTGTAATTTCAAACCATTTATATTTTAGTCTTTTTCTTCAAGAAACTCAGAACGTTAACATTGTAAACTTGCCATTTCAACCGCCATGTTTGATTGTGAACAGCCTCGTTTTCGTGCGTAAGTCATTCAATGTTATTGCTTAGCAACGTACGTGTCACGTCAGCGAATCACGCAATCAGTGTTTTTCACTTTTCATTTAGTTTTCACTAGTTTTTACTTTTCTCACTTATTTTCTTCATCAAACCGATTATTATGGTGGGAAGCCACATTTAAGGTAAAGTTATGCATAAACAAATACTATTGTAAGTATTTGACATAGCTTTTATTGACGGAAACATTATATAACAAGTGTATTTTCTTCATTAGTTTGAAGCGTTTGATAACAGAGTAAATCACTGTTTCACAACTGCTCTCAAGTGGTTTTGTCTTTAATTTCCCACCGTGGCATCTACATTTACATACGTCCTAAGTAGCTCACATACGGACATATACGTCCGTGGCATTCAAAGGGTTAAGGAGTTTCATCAAAATAATGAAAACAATGTTTTTGTTTATCATTTTTTTTTAGCAGTTACCTCAGTTATACAGTGTAATGTTTGGTGTGGGTATATAGGTACGATTTCTGAGATGCAGTGTATTTATTCAATAGTATTAATATTCTTCATAAAAAAGTTGTCATAGAAAAAGCCCTAGGAATAACAAAGAAAACCGTGTCAAACTGAAATTAATACGCAATACTAATACAACATTTTTATTTAACCCGTGAAATATATATTACTGTAATTATGGGTTTGCACATGACGTCATCAAAAAGCTAAAATCTAAAATATCCATCATACAAAAGTGTTTGTTTGTAATCATAAATGAACTCCATTGGGCCTAAATAAACCACTATGCCCTCAAAGGATCACATTAATGTTATATTTAGCACTAAACAATGAGCACATTTGATCGCTCATATCTTGGCTTTGAAAGCTTCTTTCAAAGCTTCTTTTGTGCACTAATCAAGGTCCAGAATAGTTACGATAATGTAAGTGCAAACAAGGAAAAATCGTCAATTTTTGTCATCTACACGAGCAAGTTTTCCTTGACAAGGAAAAATTGGCAATGTTTTTGTCGTCGAAAGGAGCAAGTCTTCGCTAGTCAAGGAAAACTTGTCCGAAGGAAAATTTGCTCGTGTAGATGCGGCTTAATATACCTTGGCACACTGTAATTCCATTGTTCTATTTTGTTGTCACTTGCATACGTCTATTACACATGTCTAACTGTTATATTTTATTTAACGGGTTAAACATCATACTACAGGCCCCGGTTGCACGAAAGGTGAATAGCGCTATCCACCGGATAAGTCCTATCCAACTGATAAAACTGATGCAGTTATCCAATACATTTTATCAGTTGGATAGGAATTATCCGGTGGATAGCGCTATTCACCTTTCGTGCAACCGGGGCCAGGTGTATGTCATTGAGTGTGTGTTGCAACAGCTTATAGACCTTTTGCATAAAGCCACTAATCATATGCAGATACACGCTTAGCCTCATTCTGACTGAAACGAAACAAAATATATATCCAACGATGTCATTGTTTTATTGAGTCAGAGTGAGGCTAAGTGTGTATCTGCATTTTATTAGTGGCTTTATGCAAAAGTTCAAAATTATTATTAAAATTGTTATATTCATCGATGATGAGGCAGGTTGACAAAGACACAGACACAGACACAAGTCAAGAGCATTAAGAAATGTCATGTTCTGAAAACAAAATTCAAAAAAGAAAACTTTGATGAAATCATGTTGAAGAAGTTTAAATCCATCAAAGTAAGTAGGTCGACTTTACTGCGGTTCTCAGTATTATGCGAACTCAGACATTCAAACAGTCGGCTGGAACTGTTTTTTCGCCACCGTCAATCAAATTCAAAACTCAAATAAATTCAAAACTAAATACATTCTTCGACCAAATGATCCATAAGTTAGCTCAAAATCATATTTGGTTGGAAATTTCCCCCGCCCTAGCAGGGCGAAAAAGATACCAAAAAGTACTGACTGCTGTACTATTTGTATTTATTTTCTGCTGTTATGCAGGTACTCACTTGTACGACCCTGTACATTGCATTGTATCAGCGATTTGAAGAGGTTCATACAGGAACGAAACTAGTCATTGCTATTTGATCTTTGTAGTGCGTGAAAGATGTAATGTTAAATAAATACTACAAAGAATATGAAGCAAGTCTTTCGCGGTCTCAACAAGATAAATATCCAGAAAAAAAATGGTTTTTGCTTCTGGCTTTAATATTAGTATTTCACAAACTACCTAAGTTTCGATCTTTCTTGGAACTTCTTCAGTGTAACGTTAGTCTCAGCCGATAAATGCTTAGTTAGACAATGCACTATGAGTGCAAATTCCAGATAAATAATGATCTATTCCGGCTTTTTAGCGACGCGCGATATAGCGACTCAAAATGGTCCAACAACTTTGTTTCCATCAATACAACTTTGAGTCATCAGCCTGTATTTTAAATGAAATTAATTATACCAAGCTTTAAAAAAAATTGAAGAATAGAGGACTCTATGGGATTCGAGAAGCGATTCGTGCGATATCGTTTTATTATTTCCTCGTGAAATTCAATGTGGTACTGATTCCGATCCCTCCTCATCTTATACACATATTTCAAACACCGTTGACAACAGGCGATCTGAAATGGATCATCTGAGATGAAGACAAATTATTGGAAACTGAGTGTATTTCGTTAGTAACGTGCGAAATTCATTCATTCGACCTCAAGTATGGAATCACGCTTGGTGTTCGAACGAGTCCGGCGGAAGTTAACGTGAATTTTCAGGCTTTTCAAAAGTTTCCGATCATCCAATTCAGATTGACCAGATTGACCCCCCGCTAATTTCGAAGGAAAATTTTAAAGATATTTGGAAATTTATAGCTGTGTTTATGATATTTTCAGGGATAAAACTGCGATTTGTAGAACCCAGAAATATTATTCGGATATTCTTTTTCGGATTTTCTCTCGGGCGGGAAATTAATTCAATCAGGTGTTTTTTTTTCCTGATCTCTTTCTAATACATATTTTCTCAAAATTAAATTTATATGCATTTCTAGTCTTAGTGTCCATGAAAGGTTGAGTATAGATTGTGTCCTTTAAATCTCCAATTATTTTATTTGTTTAACTTCAGCGTTTACAATACCATTTGTTTGTTGCCTTCGTTGCCTGGCAAATCAAACAAATCTACCCACAACACTGTCAGCCAATCACAAGTAACCCAGAAGAAGGCTTTGCTCTGATTGGTACAGAGTTCAAAACGCTGATAACGATGACGTATGCCCTTTGTTTATTGGAATGCGAAAGCGACTTGGATTGTATGAGCATTAACTTTCACTTGGTGACAAAGAAATGTGAGCTGAACGCACAGACTAAGGAGACACTACCAGGGATTTATAAAGAGAGACAAAACAGTATTTACTCACCAAACATGGACAACAGAACTCCAAGTAAGTATTATGTATAACCGGTATCGTTGAAGTGCGACCTTCAAATCAGCTTGTCAGGTTTGGAAATAGCTGGACGTCAATCAAACAACGTGGGCGTGTCCAGTCTTTAGCCAATCATAGCAAAGCTATTTTGATTGATGGCAGTTGAGACTGAAGTTTGTCTGAAAGCATTAATTGTAGTTTTCAGGGTCGCACTTCAACGATAATGGTTGTAATATCGTTTGTTACCATATTTAGTGCTGGAAGGTTCAACAACCTGATCCTGTCGTACGGTAGATACCCGTACTAATAATACATGGAAGTACCGGTCCTGCTACTAATACCACCTGACGATAACACTGAATCACTAAGTTATTTTGTATACAGAATGTTGCATGTATTCGCATAATTATGATGGAAAGCTCAGTGTTGTTTTAAAAAAGCCTCCCAATGTTACTTGATCGTAACTGAAAGTTGCCACCGCCTTTAACACTATATTAGCCTGCGTAGCAAGCGTTTTTTTAGGCCTCGCGCAAGAGTTTTCGTTTTTTGGCCGCGCGAAAATTGGGGCGAGAGCAAAAAGGGGAAGGAGGGGGAGGTGGAAGGGCGAGAAGGAAATGCTTCCCCTTTTTGCTCTCGCCCCAATTTTCGCGCGGCCAAAAAACGCTTGCTACGCAGCAGCTGAAACCTCAATCAATCAGACATCCATCACGATGCAGCACATGGTCTGCCTCATAGTCATGACTTAACTTATCAAATATATTGTTATTTGCTATATTTTTGCTGTAGAACCACCTCCTTTGAAAGGTACAAAGGCACGTCCAGCAAAGTCATGTCTTGATATACTGATCAGCAGTCATTCTAAGGGGACACGCGTGTATTGGTTAGACCCTCCCAACACAGGGACCCCAATCCAAGGTTTCTGTGATATGGACACTGATGGAGGTAATAATTATGCAGAAGGTACAGAAACACTGTACAACATTGCGCGCAATATTACAATATACCTTTTTTACAGATACGGCGGCCATTTTGGATTATATTGTTTTGGCTAAAACATTATGGGAAGCTCAGGTTGCAAATGACCCAAAAACTGTACATGCAGTGTGAGTCGCGTCAATATATTACTTTTCTATGTCACTCTAACCATAGAATTGTATGACTTACTATCTACATGTGTTGTGTATTGTTGTGTACTTTTGTACAAATTCATTGCTTTAAATTAGGTTTTCGTAGTTTTTCATGGCCAAATGATTACTTGCTTGGCCCCTGGGCATCCCATAATTTACTAAAAAAAAAAAAAATTTCCCTGATGGTGATCACGAAATTGAATCCGTTTTTCCCCATCGTTTTAAAAGCTTAAAGGGGGACTAGTACGTACATCGTTCAAAGTTTAATTTAGCTGAAACTTCACTGAAATAATCTCAAAGATCCATTCAATCACTGGTAATTTTTTTTTCTCAAAAATTCTAATGGTTAGTAATTTTTTTTTTATGAAACTCTAGAGGTGCCAGTGACGTCACTTACTCAACCCAAACTCAGCTCCATAGATTTCTTTGTACATTGTGATCAAAATATCTGAACGGTTTGTTCACATAACAGCTCTGAACTGAAGAAAACTAGTCAAACAATCAATCCTAAGCTCATATAAGGTAAGAAAACTCCTTCACACAAACGTTTAGCTTCATAGAAATAAAATAATTCAAGATATTAAACACGACGAAATGTACGGAGCGAAGCCGTGATGATTGCTTGGGTTCAGTAAGTGACGTCACTGACACTTCTAAAGAGTCATAACAATGTATTACTTCCCATTGGGATTTTTGAGAGAAAAATTAACCAGTGATTGTATGGGTCTTTGAGATTATTTCAGTGAAGTTTCAGCTAAATCAAACTTTGAACGATTTACATACTAGTCCCCCTTTAATATATTATATATTCCAATACAATGATTCAGGTGGCTGGACGATGGTCAAAAGAACAATCCTGCAAAGTAAGACGTTACCTATCAAAAAATCATATGATACCTATGACGTCATTTCCGCCTTCAGTAATAATAGCCAGAACGTCGTACCTACAGGAGTCGCCATGCTGGATATCCTCAACAAGATGGGATTTCACCAGATTAATTTCTATTGTCATAAGAAATCAGTGGGTAGAGTGGTGAGCATCATGACCAAGAACAACACCGCTGGCCAGCAAGTAGTGCGGTATTTTACCGACGATGCATTTGCCAAGACTACTTTCCCTGACGCTTGTGGATCGTTTGACAGACTTCCCGAAGACACGTCAATTCTGGCTCAGAATTGTGCTAAATGGGGTAAAGATAGTTCTGGAAATGTACAAGTCAACAAATGGGGTCGAATTCAGGACCATGGGATTAGCCGTTTGGCTACGCGTCCATTCGCTATGGATACAGTACCTGCTCATGGCTTTGGTTGTACTTGGAAAAAAGCTAAAGCACGTTTTTATTGTGATGATAGCTTTGTTAGTCCCCAACCATACAACGTGCTGGACACATGGCGTATATCCGTTCGCTAGTCTTGTTTGATTGCTCAAGTATATTAAGGCCTGACACATGGGCCTAATTAGCATAAACATCAATATTTTCTATTTACTGAAAACTATTCATGCTTTGGAGATAGAACTTCACCAAAATGTTTAGTCCCATGAGTGTGTGAAAATTTGATGTGGTTTATTGGAATTGATGGGTCACGTGACAAATCACATGGCCACATATGTCGAAAAAATTCAGCTCAAAATGGGGTACATAGAAACTTTTCTAAGAATAATCGATCACATATCTAAATGTTACGTTTTGAAAGGTCTTTCTAAATCCGCCTTTTAACGTTGTCCTGAATCATTAGTTATAGAGATAATTCATAAAACAGGTCACGTGACCAATCCAGTTATTTGATTATTTTTAATTTTCTCCTTAATGAAAATATGTAGACACCATTAAAAGGCGGTAATAGAAAGATATCTACCAAAGGTATTTAATGAAACATTAGTTAGTATTCTAAGAAAAGTCTCTACGTACCCCATTTTCGATTGAATTTTTCAATCAGTCTTGACCACGTGATTTGTCACGTGACACTTCATTTGCTATTATCGCGATTAAATTTTCACACATTCATGGAACTTAACATTTTGGAGAAGTTTTAGCATCAAAGCATGAATGGTATTTAGTTTATAGAAAATAATGTGTTTATGCTAATTAGGCTCCTGTGTCAGGCCTTAATATACTTGAGTGGCTTTATTTTTCCTGAAAACACTGCACCCCCCTGAAAACTTATCATTTATTTATATGTTTTATTTAATTGATCACAGTCCTGTGGGAAAAAAATCCCGAAGTGATGAAGGGCTATGCCCGAAACGTCTGAAAAAATACAATTGACACTTTAAATAATTTTGTAACCATTGTTTTATCTAAAAAGTAAGTGTTACGCATCTCAGCCAAGAACTTCTAGTTCATTTTCTGTATTATACGACATAGCTGTTTGAGTAACGGGGATAATAATAATAGTAATAATAAAAATAAAAATAATTATTATTATCATTATTATTATTATTATTATTATAATTATAATAATAACTTTATTCCTCAAAACAAATTACAAATAAGAGATAGAAAAATAGATAAAAATCCTTATTTACAAAATTTAAAATGATCGCTTGGATTGTTCAATAACAATTAACTAATGATATTAAAATACAAACAATAAATATGAATAATATAATATAAGCTAGCCTCCTCCGCAGGCTACTTTATCGGAATGGAATTTTTATCGGAATTGGGATTCCTGTGGTAGAAAATAGGAAGAGGGAGGACTAGGGATACAAAAGAGGAAGACTGGAGACGAGAGCGAAGGAAAAAAATGGGGAGGAGTAGCCTGCCATAAATCGAATGGTGTGGACGAGTGAATTCACCCTTGAGGACATGTGAATTCACCCCGGGAGCCCCTGGGAGTTTTAGTCGACCAAAATACCTCACTAGTGGATACTTAGTAGTTAAACCATCAAACAGTACTGTGCGTTTACGGTTCAAGACGTGATCTCTACTAGGTACTAGAACGTTTATTTTAAAGTTCCTGCCTCTGAAGACTTTCAAAATAGAGAGAGTGAAATCCCTTTCGCGACCGAGTGCCGAAGATATTTTTAACCGCCATCAGTCAAATCAAACAAGAAGTTGATTCACACTGCGGACTGATGCATTTTAAAATTAGTCGCTCAGTTTAAAATGTTCCTTTGAAATACTGACTTCGTTAATGCTTTCAATTGAAGTACAGCAAATCTCAAAGATGATCAGAAAACGCAATGTGAGTGACCTGACGGCGGTTTAAAATTGTCACACAACGCGCCTGGTCAACTCGCTCGCGCTCGACGCTTATATGCGGCCTTGTGAATACAACTTCTACCTAAATACCACGTACAAAAATCGTCTCCCAGTTTTTAATCTCTCGTTCTTATAATTATTATTTGTTTTCACTGTTGCGAAACAGAGAGAGACTGATGTCACGTCTCCAACGTACGCTAACCCGACCCGTTGTTTATAAGTCGGGTTATATACGTGGGCATTAATATAAATTTGTAAGGCGCCCGCCGTCGCTGATGTGTTTTGCACAAGAACACATGTTTGTGCTAAAAATTTGAAGCGAACCGAATTCATGTTATGGTTTCCTATCACTATAAACACTCGAGTGTTGGCGATTTTAGGCGCCAGAATCAGGCCACGCTCTGATCGGTCGGTTAGTTGTTGTTGACCTTGGTCCTGACGCTGTCATTTGCAGTGTATTATATTTATGAAACGCACTCTCTTTGCGTCCGATTAAAATCTGTCAGTTTCACTGCTTTTCCGTTGGCCTTTATTTCTAAAACAATGGCCTGGACTGAAAATAATTTCCAGGATTTTACTAAAACATCGGCCTTCTACGAGATTGAAGAAATCTGTCGAATTTTTCTTATCCCTCCCGTACTAAGTATATTTGGCATGCGCAATAAAACATGCGCGAAGTGATAAACTGTTGTCCATTTATGGCAGGCAACTCCTTCGCTTTTTCTCCCTAGGGGCCAAGTCCCTCTCGGCCTTCGGCCTCGCAGGGATCCCATTCTCGGCCAATTCTCGGCCTTCGGCCTCGCCTCTTTCTCGGCCTTCGGCCTCCGAACGTTGCCTGCGGAGGAGGCTAAATATAAGCAATATATATATATATAAAAAAGATAAAAATAAATAAATTAAGATTATTATTATTATTATTATTATTACAATCCAAGCGATCATTTTAAATTTTGTAAATAAGGATTTTTATCTATTTTTATATCTCTCATTTGTAATTTGTTTTGAGGAATAAAGTTATTATTATAATTATAATAATAATAATTATTATTATTATAATAATAATTATCATTATTATTATTATTTTTATTATTACTACTATTATTATTATTATTATTATTATTATTATTATTATTATTATTATTATTATTATTATTATTATTATTATTATTATTATTATTATTATTATTATTATTAAAGGTGCTGCCTTTGTAATTACATCTGCAAATGGTTAGACCTTCACGTCTTCTCGGATAAGGACGTTAAACCGTAGGTCCTGTCTCCCGACCCTAATCTAACCTGCCTTATGCAGCCCGAAAAAGTCCATCCTCGGGAACCCAGGAGTATATTCTGTCGCTCGTTACTCGTTCCCAGAGAAATACCCCTGGGAACGAAGTCTGTTGGAACTTGTTCCGGAAGTCAAAATTCAAAATGGCGGCTGTCCTATTCAAACCAGAAATACTTGATACTGATTGGTCGACCATATAAGGTCGACCAATCAGAAACGAGAGTAATTTTGACTTCCGGAACAAGCTCCAACAGACTTCGTTCCCAGGGGTATTTCTCTGGGAGCGAGTAACGAGCGACAGAATATACCCCTGGGTTCCCGAGGATGGAAAAAGTCCTCCATCGGTTGTAAAGCGCATTGAGACAATGTGAAATGCGCTATATAAGAACAACCATTATTATTATTATTATTATTATTATTATTATTATTATTATTATTATTATTATTATTATTATTATTATTATTATTATTATTATTATTATTATTATTATTATTATTATTATTATTATTATTATTATTATTATTATTATTATTATTATTATTATTATTATTATTATATAATAATAATTACTGATAAGAACTATGATATATTTATAGAAATGAAAACGGTTAAAATCAGAGTCTTTGAGCTAATTTGAACTCCATTGCACAGTAGTTGCCTCGGTAGCTCAGTGGGTAGAGCACCTGTCATGAAATCGGGGTGTCGTGGGTTCGAATCCTGCTCGAGGCGTCTGATTTGTTCCGAACATTTGTTCTGTATATTCTCCATTAGTTTTCATTTCAATAACAATAATAATAATAATAATAATAATTATTATTATAATTATAATAGAGGTTAATCGGGATGGCCGGTCACGTGACCCGTTAGTGCATATAGCCAATTGTGTAACTAAAACACTTCTATCATGACCAACACGTGCGACTGCAACCATATAAAATGGCACTCGACAGACAATGGTATTTATAACAATAGCACACTCGCACCTTTATCCCATGTTAATTGAGGACAATATAATAAAGTCATTAATTAAATAATTGTTTCTATTTAGCAAACAACTATTGCTACTTTATTGTAAACAAACTTGTTCCTTTGTAGTGTATGATCGGAAATGATTATATGGGACATCCGGTATTTATAAGCCGAATGATACCCTCCATTTTTATTTCGGCTATTTGTTGTCGAGCCACATGGATTTAATGAAAATCTATTCTGAATCTCGAGTTGTGGTTCCTTCTTTCCATCATCTCCCTGGTATGTATCTTTTTCTCTCTCTCTTGAGGTTTCAACTTGTTCCAATGCTTGTACTGACGTCTTCCGACAGCGCAGCAGGCACAGCTTTCTTGATGGCTTTCTTGGCCAGACTTTTGACCGCCTTCTTTGTGAGTCGACGGCGAAGCGCTCGCCTAAGACTGGCTTTGGCTACTCGTCGCATCCCGGTACGGGCCAGGAACCCCCAAAACCCGCCACGTTGGTGGTTCGTCATCGTCGTCGTCGTCGTTCTCTCACCATCTTCAGGCGCCATGAACATTCTTAAAGGGACGTGGGGCCGCTCCAAGCGCGAAAAAAATCCAACCATCCTTTAATTTGGCCAAGCGTTTCCCAATGTTTTCCAACATGCACGTCAATTTCGCTTTTCCTCCGCGTTGGAGACGTCGTTGTCGTCGTCATTTTCCCGATCCGACGTCAATGGGCAGGCGTGGTCTAAGACCGCCGCCTTTATTGATGTGGGGAAGGGTACGACCTCCATTGAGCGACGATACATGGTACAATTGGTGAAACAATTGCCACATCTCAGTGATCGCTTCTTCGTTCGGGAGAAAACCCCATCGGACCAAATCTAACCGATACTCAGACTGAGGCTCCAGCAGCTGCGAAGAGGAGGTGTCGTCGTCGGCAATCGGTCGGTCATCTCATCAAACCCCGGCAGGATCAGTTCGTCCATTCGTTGCTCACGTACACTTCTTGCGGTCCCAGTCCCGGGGGAAAATGTGCGTGCGTAACCCAACTACATGGGCGTGTCCGTTTCAAAGTCGAACAGCAAGTAATCGTAAGGTCGGTCGGTGGCGTTTTGTGTAGGGGTGCATGTACAACCATGACCCTAAAAACCTTACCCTATATACAAATACTCGTAAAAATGTAAAAATAATGATTAATACTTGGTTCATAAGGAGCCAGAGCCAAGTTATAATGGTCACAATGGGGTAGCACGGTTGCTATGATCGAATTACTATATATGTCAACATTGTCTTTCAAAGGCCAATTAAGTTGTTTGCCTTCTTTCCGTAGCAATACATTTCTGTGTTCTCTCATCAAATGAGTTCTGACAAGCGAGCGCGATTTTGAAGTTGTAAATCAAGTTACTGAGCCGTGTAGATCGAGGCCGTGGGATCGATGCGGCAATAAACAGGGAAGGAACAGAACAGCAGAATGTGTGGGCAATATCAGCAAAATATTCCAAAGAGCTGTGTTTGCTCTCTGTTTTCCTCTGCAAATCAAGGCAATTTCGCTTGCATGATGTAAATGGCGCGCAAATAGATCATAGAGTATTTGATGGAGGCGACCAAAGAAGAAGAGGTTTACATGTGTCTGATCTGATCTATTGTGTTCTGGCTGGGATTCTTAGGCAGAAACCCAACCTCATGTCCGTGTAGTTAACTCGTTCGGCGATCTTAATAATTATAATACAGAATCGTCGCCATCTTTCCCACCAAAATGTAGCGATTATCGAATGCAAGCTAAGGGAGTTCTTTCAGAAATTATCTCCGAAGATAAAGATGCATATTCAACAAAAGTACGTGGAATCATTTAGTACTACCTACTGTATTTTAAGCTCCAGGTACTTAGGATCCCTGATGAATGTTAAATCTATGGCAATCCATGTAAAATCTAACTTGCCTTCCGAAGGTAAGTTTAATTGATGATCTGTGCATACATCCGATCACTCTTTCCCGCAATATTTTATTTCAATTCCCGATCGGCCTTGATCGTGACACAGTCATAGGGATTGCACTGTAACTTAGCGCTAACATCATATTATAATAAAATGCATCTCTACTGAGCTGGGAATCAGTTTATACTGATAAATCAGCCCGTAACATCATGTAACACCAAACTACATCTCTACAGAGCTAGGAATCAGTTTATACTGATAAATCAGCCCATAACAATCATGTAACACCAAACTACATCTCTAATGTGCTGGGAATCAGTTTATACTGATCAATCAGCCTATAAACAATCATATAACACCAAACTGCATCTCTACTGAGCTGGGAATCAGTTTATACTGATAAATCAGCCTATAAACAATCATGTCAGTATAACTGCCAAGCTGCATCTCTACCGGCTGAGTATATCAATATGTCGATCCTTGTACATATGTGTACATTGTAATAATACGTCCTAAATTTACAATTTTCCTTTTATTATGTTTTTATGGCCGAATAAAAATGGCTTTAGAGTCATTGTTGGTATATATCACATTCAATAAACAATCAATCACTTTGTCGCCTTTGTTTAACCTTCATGTACTTAGGGAAGGTATCATATTAGTTGTGGTCATCTGTGGTGTCAAAAGGAATCTAAAAAATGCGGGAAAATTTCCTACATTTTTCTGGTAACTAAGCCGTTGTGGCTCGTTATGGCTGTAAAACAAAACATACCCTATCCCAGTACAATTGGGCAAAATATATACCCCAGACCTGAGAAGCTCGAAAACCATACTCTATTGGACGGCACATACCCGTGTAGCTTATATATATGATAGTACAATACCCCTCCCTCCCCCACCTCTCCGGGATACGTACGTACATGTACGTAGCGATGGGCTTCGCTCGATGAAATTAAAAGTCAACCTGCCTAAGATACTCGTGAACTGAAACATTTATAGAGACACATGATGGAAGCTTTGAAATTAAAACCTTTATCAGTTTTACAAACTTGAACTTAATTAATCTGAAGCATTGTAAAGAAAAGCATTACAAAACCTGGATAACAAATCCAGAAGTCAGTTGAAAGCATGCAACGAAGCTTGCCCAAACACTTCGAGACTGTTGAACACAATCAATATTTTATATACAGCATGCCATTTGCCGAAACCCACTAAATACGACTCAACCTTCAAATAACTATCAATCTTTATTTGTAGCAAGTATTCGAAGAACAAGGTATGGAAGGGAGGCCTTGTAGAAAATCCAACTCACAAATACAAACTTCGAAATCCACACTCCCACAGGGATCCCAATTCTTCAGTGTACATCCATGCAAAGCTTCGAGATGTACGTCTAGCTCAATCCCAACATACAGTGCACGAGTGTACATTGCTTACAAGGTCTGGTTTTATTTTGACAAAGGTCTAACATGTTCAGTTCACTGAAAAACGGCCCTTAATGGTCGTTACCGTCAGATTAGTGTTCCTGGATGTCCAAGAGGAAATGCTAAACAGATGCTTTTCAATTATGTAAACTGTAATGTTAAGGAGCTTCATCAAAAGACTTAAAACAATGTTTTCGTCTACTAATTTTTAGCAGTTAGCTCAGTTATACAGTGTAAAGTGTTGTGTGGGTAAGCAAAACTGAAAGGTCATTGTTTCGATGTCTGAAATGCAGTGTATTTATCCAATATTTCTATTTTTTCTTCATAAAATGGATTTTTCGTCATAGAAAAAGCCCTAGGAATAACAAAGAAAACCGTGTCAAACTGAAATTAATACGCAATACTAATACAGCAATTTTATTTAACCCGTGAAATATAATATATTAGTGTAATTATGGATTTGCACATGACGTCTTCAACAAGCTAAAAGCTAAGATATCCATCATACAAAAGTGTTTGTTTGTATTTTGTTGATGTCCATATGAAAAGTCTTCACAAAATATATGTGTACTGGCTTTCGATGTTTGGTTTTCGATTTATTAAGAGTCAATACTGTCACGTGCATTAATCTAAAGGCAAATGACTCGGAACATTTGCTTGAAATTATACGGCGTTTTTTACTTCGTAAATTTTAAGTTTGATTTGATTAATATTTCAATTGACAAACTTAGTTCAGTTTGTAAAATTAACGATATTTTGATCCTTGGTGATTTGGCAGCCATGATGGTATACTGGCGTTGTACACCAAGGTGGCGGACTCGTACATTTAGCACTAAACAATGCGCACATTTGATCGCTCATATATCGGCATTTAAAGCTTCTTATAACTCAAACTTTGATTGAGATACATGATTTTGACTGACGACTGACGAGCTTTTGTTCACTAATCAATGTTAATAGTTTAAGATAACGTAAGTGCAAACCGGTAGAGCCGTTGATTTGAATAAACCTGGGCATTACTAACTACACCAATACACACTATTAGACACTCACTCTTTTGTTTTCTTTTGTTTCTTTGCAGCTAATAAACACTGACAGCTAATTAGTAGTGCCCAGGTTTATTGGAATCACTCTGACTAATAGACCTTGGCACACTATAATTCCATTGTGTTCTTTTGTTGTCACTTGTGTATACGTCTATTACACATTGACTATTATATTTTATTTCACGGGTTAAACATTATAATACAGGTGTATGTCATTGAATGTGTGCTGCTAATTACAACAACTTTTTATTTCGCATATAACATTGTCATATTCGTCGATGGTGGGGCTGGTTGACAAAGACACAAACAAAAGTCAAGAGCATCGAGAAATGTCATGTTCTGAGAATAAAATATTATCTTCAAAAAAGAAAACGTTAATTTGATGCAAAATTCACCAAGAAATCATGTTGGTGAAAGATAAATCCATCAAAGTAAGTAGACTTTAAACTTTTATTTATTGATGTCGCTTGACCAATAATTATTAATAACTAAGAATTGTTTGTTTCTGGCTTTAGTATTTTACAAACTACATACGTTTCGATCTTCAGTGTAACGTTAGTTTCAGCCGATTAATGCTTCTTTAAAGTTCAACCTGATATTTATATGTAGCACTATCCTAGATGGTAAAGCAATTCTTAGAGCAGATTTCGTATGACTATGAAAAACCACAGCGCAAGGCACGACACGGTCACGGCACGGATTGATTTCATTCGAAATCCTAAATCATCACGGTCACGGCACGGCACGTCAGTGCCGTAAGTTTTTCACAGTCATACGCAACCTGCTCTAGTACAGACTTCACGGCACGGTAGAAGCTTGAAGATGTTAAAAAATAGGTGAAGATTTGTCACTAGAAATATGTTCATGCATGCGTGTTGATAAGTGACGGCTTGTTTCGCCGATATATATTTTGTCATTTAAATCTCCAATGGTTGATTTTTTTTTAACTTCAGGGTTTACAATACCATTTGTTTGTTGTTTTCGTTGCCTGGCATATCAAACAAATCTACCCACAACACTGTCAGCCAATCACAAGTAACCCAGAAGAAGGCTTTGCTCTGATTGGTACAGAGTTCAAAACGCTGGTTACCATGACGTTTTCCCTTTGTTTATTGGAATGCGAAAGCGACTTGAATTGTATGAGCATAAACTTTCACATGGAAACAAAGAAATGTGAACTGAACGCACAGACTAAGAAGACATCACCAAATATGTATAAAGAGAGACAAAACAGTATTTACTCGACAAACATGGACAACAGAACTCCAAGTAAGTGTAAATACGCATACTAATATTATGGAAACACCGCGTACCGTCCGGTTGCGAATACCGTTTTAGTCAGTAAAATTACACAAGTAATTATAGAAAATCAAGCGCGCTGATTGGCCGAGAACTTCGGACTATTTCTCGATAATCAACTACAACGTTTCGGCAAGATGGCGGCCAACCAGGTTCGTCGAGGATTCAGAAGAGAAAATAAAAATACTGAAAGAAAACGTTGTTCCGAAAAACACAATTATGCGACAAAATATAGGATAAAGTTGTGAGTCCATAGAGTGATTCCAAACAACCTGGGCACTACTAATTAGCTGTCAGTGATTATTAGATGTAAATAAACTTAAAGGGGCACTGTCACGACACGTGCATGCGCGAATCTTGGCTTCAATCTTGAAATCGTTGACCAACGCTTTCAAGAGACCCGAGGAAAATTCAAATTCAGTGTGTTAATATATCGAATGATATCATTGTAATCCTTGCACTCTAGAAGATTATACTTATTCAGTACTTAGACTGATTGTTGTTTCGTATTTGTGGGTAGTTATTTTTGGCTTGAAGTCCAATTTTATACGCTTTTTATTTAATCGGCGAGACGATGGCGATGGCTTCTCATGGCGGCCGCCGGGATGTAGTGGTTGACAACGAATGTATTCAGGCGACAGGTTTATAAGTTTTGGTTTACTGGAAAGATAGAATACGGTTATACTACAGATTCTGAGTTCGCTATACTTCTCTTTAGCAGCTCTGCAGGAGTACATAAGGAGGTAGGAAAGTATTCCGAATGACAACAACAATGTTTGACAACGCGTTCATTGACTTATTCACTCGAATTATTATGTTCTCAAAAAGAACTCAGTTGTATACACCATAATGTATTCCTTCGAGTTCATATGAACTGAAGCTATTGCAAACAACTGTCACATTGTATGAGTTTTTATTTCTGCGTGAGGTTTAGAAGTAGTGACACAACGACAAATTAAAGAGAACTCAGTTGAGATTGACCTTCATACTTTTCACACGGGATTTATATTGTGCAGTTCTTTTTGCACTCTTTTGTACTCTTACAATTTAAGAAAACACGAGTACCTTATACAGTAGTGACATGTACATCTTCGTTAGTCTTTTTTGAAGCAAAGGAGTAATACGGACTTGGATTTTAGCGATGTGAAATGTGAATAACTTCATCTGAGACCTGAGTTGTCACCTCTGATTGTCTGCTATTTATCGCCGTTCCTTCACCAGAAGTCGCTATAATAAGTATACTAATTTCATGAAATATTTAGGTCACACGCTGTAAAGGTTGTATATTCTGAATAACTTGGAAGCACTCTGCGAAAACTTGATCGTAAAACACTTTCAAAACACAACATTGAAATTTATACTAGCGCGATTCTCTTCGTAAACAGACGAGTTCGTTGACCTCTGCATATCATTAAAATATCTGAATATCATTAAAATATCTGAATATCATTAAAATTGACGCATGCGCGCGTCGTGACAGTGCCCCTTTAAGAAAACAAGAGTTAGTGTCTAATAGTGTGTATTGGTGTAGTTAGTAATGCCCAGGTTTATTGGAATCACTCTACTTTGATAAGTTAGATAGTTTTCTGTGTGGTTTAAAGTTACTTGTAAAGGCCGTAAACAAACATTGCATTCAAGCCATAACAGCGAATGATTGCCGATACTTTTCATAAGATTTTCCACGGTTCCTTGTTTGTCTTGTTATTTTTACTTGTTCAACTCAGTAATTATACTAAGACAATTATTCGCCTCAGGTTTAGCGTGCGTAGCGGCGCACGGGAAAAGGGAAGGAGGGAAGGGTGGAAGGGGAGAAGGAGGAGAGGGGATTGGGAAGAGGGGATTGGGGAGAGAGCGTAAGGGAACGCCTGCAATGAAACCCCCACATTCCTCAATACACCCCCTAATTAATATTCAAGATTGCGAAATAAATAAACCAATCAAAATCGTCTTTTTTACACTGTAAAGTGTGAAATGTACATGTAATTTGACAAACGAACGAGGTATTTGCATGAATCGCTAAAACGTCTTTTTATATTACGATCTATGGTATTTATAAAAGGCTACACAAACTGAATAAACATAGCACTTATGAAAGGAAGAAAGGAAGTTTTTATTAGAGACAGTTATCTCCAGAATCAAGCAACTGTCAACATTTACACGATTGCGGACGTTTTTAAACGAACTCCTGATCGAATCGCCGTCTTCAAAAAACCTTTGAACACTAGCTTCGGTCCGTAGAAACCCTCATTGAACTGAATCCTTCCTTTTAACCCTTAGATACCCAGAAAGTTAAATTACCGTGCATGCATGAAGTTTTTATTAGATACTATATTCCAGTAATCGAGAAGAGAAGAGAAGGCTAAATATCTAGAAAATCAACTGTCAACATTACGATTTTAACTGAAATAGCTCGAGCTTTACCCTGGTTCCAGAGGCTTTGTCATACTCTATAATACGATGTTTACGCCGCGGAACATCGTATTATAGAGCTTAACAAAGCCTCTGGAACCAGGGTACTCGAGATTCTTGTTCAAAGCACAGTTGTGGTATTTTAGCCTGACTTGCTGAAACCCCTTGACTGCTACATCTTCAGTAGACTGATTCCAAAAGTCGGTCTGTTCACTCTTTGTCGATTCTGAGCGACCTCCAGGGTAAAAGAGCGAAAACAGTCTACTTCTTCAGCACTAGCGAATATAAATTTTGGCGGCGACTCGTGTAGTACAAGAGATTCCCAAGAACTTGGCCTCAATCGGCTTCGAATTGTATAAAAACCGCTTCTCCTTTCGAATTCACTTCAGCAAATACTCTAAAAATTAGGCTTTGCGACCTTTTCCTTATCACAAGGAGTTTATAAAATTGAGTTTTGTTCTGTTTTATAACGATACTCCATCTCAGAATCTATCTGATCAAAATCATTATCGAACGCCAGTGTTTAGACCGTCGCTTCAAACGACGGAGATCAATTTTCATTTAAAACAATAGAGGTATTTGATTGACAGCTGATTAACCAATGGGAATTTTACGTTGAAAATTTGAACGTAAAATACGAGGAATGTGGGGGTATCATTGCAGGCGTTCCTTTCCGCTCTCTCCCCAATCCCCTCTCCCCATTCCCCACTCCTCTCCTCCTCCTCCCCTTCCCCCTCCCTCCTTCCCTTTTCCCGTGCGCCGCTAGGCTACCTAAGGCTCAGTGATTATCGGTGATTTCGGCGAATAATTGTTAAATATTAAACCACTACTACAGTCATCACGATGTATCAAATTATTTGTTCTATATATTTGTTGTAGAACCACTTACATTGAAAGGTACGAAGGCACGTTCAGCTAAGTCATGTCTAGATATACTGGTCAGCAGTCATTCTAAAGGAACAGGGGTGTATTGGTTAGACCCTCCCAACACAGGGAGCCCAATTCAAGGTTACTGCGATATGGACACAGATGGAGGTATTATTTTAAATAATAACTATAAAGAAGATACGGAAGCACAGTTCACCAGTTGCGCGCAATATTGTCGGCAACATACACGACGTGTGTCCATCTTTGCAATTAGCCACTTTGGAAACGAGTAAAGGACTAAGAACTAATTTTTAGAATTAATATAATTAAGACATGAACCCAATCACAAGAAAGAGCATATCAGAATTAGTAAGTTTCAGGAGTTTGATAGGGTTTGGACAAGTAGCAAATACATGAACTGCACATATTCAAAAACTGCAAAAAAATACAAAGAAATGTATGGTTACAGGGGACACCCACAATGCATGGTTATAACGGACACCCCGGTATAACGGACACCCCGATATAATGGACACCCCTGTATAACGGACACCCCGGTATAACGGACACCTCGGTATAACGGACACCTCGGTATAACGGACACCCCGGTATAACGGACACACCGGTATAACGGACACATCGGTATAACTGACACCCCAGTATAACGGACACCCCGGTATAACGGACAGTTATATGATGCAAGTGGATGCACGAGAGTGAGGTGCGTTATTGCGGAAAAATTATGCACGGCTCAATCAATTTATTAGAAAACGTCGAACGAAGTTGTGTCAATTTCCTTAATTTACATACTGTTTCTGCAATACCGTACCTTAATAGTGCTCTGCCTCTGCCTCTGCCTCTGCCTCTGCCTCTGCCTCTGCCTCTGCCTCTGCCTCTGCCTCTGCCTCTGCCTCTGCCTCTGCCTCTGCCTCTGCCTCTGCCTCTGCCTCTGCCTCTGCCTCTGCCTCTGCCTCTGCCTCTGCCTCTGCCTCTGCCTCTGCCTCTGCCTCTGCCTCTGCCTCTGCCTCTGCCTCTGCCTCTGCCTCTGCCTCTGCCTGCTCTGCCTCTGCCTCTGCCTCTGCCTCTGCCTCTGCCTCTGCCTCTGCCTCTGCCTCTGCCTCTGCCTCTGCCTCTGCCTCATTCAGCTGCATTTCGAGAGCTCATGCAGAAGTGCATCATTTTTGTATAGAACAGAAAGCCATCTTCTATTTATTTTATAATATAAAAAGTCAAAAATGATGGAGTATTTCACTGGAAAAGACCATCATTCTGAAGTTGTTGTAAACGTTCGAGTAAATTAATATTCAACATGCAAGAGTTTATGTAAATTAGATAATGACATTCCAGCATGCAGCGCGTGAACTTCAACTAAAATTGTATTCAAAAACACAACATAATCCTCAGCTCAATAAGTAATTTTCTTGTCATCAGTTTGTTCGCCATTATTGTTCTTTTTGATCAAAAATCCATATAGTTTCGATGTATTATAATGTTTTCAACAGCAAAGTCGAGGAAACGTTTGATTTTAAGATTGCTTTAGCTATTCAGTTTGAACCTAAGCTCACAGCGGTGCACCAAAAAAAGTTAATTTTCCAATTTGATTAGAGCTACAATGTAGGCGTGCACCATGGTGTGCAGTCTAGCCTCAATGGAATCGCGCGTTCTTAGGATGTTACGTTACCAATGTATATATTATAAAACTCTTTCCACTCCCGACTCAATGTTTCATTTTTTATAATTTAAAATATATTAAAACATCTAAATAAATATATGTATATCTGTCTGCCGGATGCCGAACGATCAAGGGGTCGAAACCATTGTTCTAGCTTGTTGTTTTAGAAGTGTTTTATTCTGTATTATATATTTTCACACTGATATTTCAGGTGGCTGGACGATAGTCAAACGAACAGTCCTGCAAAGTCAGACGTTACCTGACATAGAGTTATGTCATACCTATGACGTCATTTCCGCCTTCAGTAATAATAGCCAGAACGTCGTGCCTACAGGAGTCGCCATGTTAGATATCCTCAACAAGATGGGATTTCACCAGATTCATTTCTATTGTCACAAGAAATCAGTGGGTAGAGTGGTGAGCATCATGACCAAAAACAATACTGCTGGCCAGCAAGTAGTGCGGTATTTTACCGACGATGCATTTGCCCTGACTACTTTCCCTGGCGCTTGTGGCTCGTTTGACGGACTTCCCGAGGACACGTCAATTCTGGCTCAGAATTGTGATAAATGGGGCAAAGATAATTCGGGAAAAGCGCAAGTCAACAAATGGGGTCGCGATTTGTATAAGATATATCAATGGTCGTTTGGTTCCGTATCCGTTCTTTATGGATACAAAACCTGCTCGTGGCTTTGGTTGTCAATGGGATACCGCCATGCGTTGTTATTGTGATGATGACTTTGATAGTCCCCAGCCATACAACGTGCAGGACACATGGCGTATATCCGTTCGATAGTATTAATAATTTTGATATTTTCTTTTTCAGAAATTCAAAACTTTTGATCTATATTATTTATTTGACCACATTCCTGTGTAAAACCGAATACTTATGATACATTTTGCACTCTATTTTCTCCTTTTCTTTCTATATTAGTACTTACTGGATGATAATACAGCTATTTCAAATAACGTTGATACTAAATACTGCATTCTAAATAGTGTATTCCAAGACCGAAATGCATTTTGGGACTCGTGTAATATATTGTCTAAAGTAATATAAATAATAATATTTTATTTTTTGTGTATTCCGTCAGAAAAAAATATACTAGCTCCATATGGCGAACAAATCGCTGTATATTTACGTTTTATTTCATAAGAACGAGGCCCACAATGCCCTTTGGTCTTGGAATGCACTATTCAGTAACGTTTTTGGAAATAGCTGTATATAAATACATAAACTTCGGTGTTTTATATTTAGCACAAAATTATATTACGAGAGTGCACAGTAACTACTCACCCAAAAACACGCATAAATTACAGAGTTTTGAACACCCTTCACGAACACGTGTGAAAAAAATAACATCAATCGAATTGTAATAAAAACAACAACATTCACCATCACGTGTCTATTGTCATGTGTTACTTCATAGCCAAAGTTAGATTGTCGGACTCCCGATTGCCTTTTTAAATTTGTATTTATTTTTGGTATTCAATACCTTTATTATATTATTATCATCCTATAAGTCTGATTATTATTATTAGTAGTAGTAATAGTAATAGTAGTAGTAGAGTGCAATTTAGAAAAGCTTGAAATCTATATAACTATATAGCTAATTAGTACTAAATAGCACTAATGAAACAATAGAAAACAATAGAAATACCTCTATTTAGTACTATTTAAAATTAGTACTTTTTCACACTTCTCTAAATTGCACTCTAGTAGTAGTAGTAGTAGTAGTAGTAGTAGTAGTAGTAGTAGTAGTAGTAGTAGTAGTAGTAGTAGTAGTAGTAGTAGTAGTAGTAGTAGTAGTAGTAGTAGTAGCTCTTTGAAAAACACACGTGTGCAAATTATTCCAAATTGAACGAGAAATCGTATGACTACCAATTAAGAGGAGATTTTTTACGAACGCGCGTATTGAGCGCCAAAAACCAATAGCATGGAGAATACGTTTTGTACAAGGCTAAAACTGCTTTAGCAAAGAGTTCAAGCTATTTGGGATGGTTTTTGACCGGTAAAAGTGAAATTAGAGTGTTAATCCAAAGTGAAAATTTGATTTGAAAACTGTCCACATGGGCTAGATCTGTATATTTACTATTATTGCTGATGTTTTCCCCTGAATTAGCTCAAATTTAAAACAAAAAGCAGGAAAATGGCTTTGTACAACGCTAAAACAGCTTTAAACAGACAATTTACTTTGTTTTTAATAGTTTGTGCTTAGTTAAAATAACATTAGAGTGTTAATCCAAAGCGAAAATCGAAAGTCAAACTGTTCAAAAGCGCTCGTTTTTGGCGCTTTTCGCGGATATTACGCGATGTTCAAATAAATATCCTCTTAATAATATTCATGAAAAAAAGTAATTTGCACTGCAGTGCAATTAAAGGTGATTTGCACTGCAGTGCAAATTACTTTTCAATTGCACTGCTCTAAGCCAATCAGAATGGAGTATTTTTTTCATGTATATTATTAGTAGAGGTAATAGGACTACATGCTGTCCAATTTGGAAATAATTGGATGTAAAAATTCCGAGGACTGCCAAAATTGGACGAGGTATTTTTCTATCTTTTTACGATCTAATATTTTGTACATAAAGCTGCCTGAAGTTGCCCGAAATTGCCTCGCTTCCGTGTTAATCTACAGGGTACCCAGAAATACGTCATTAACCGCGGAATGGGCCATTGTAATAAAAACAACAACCTTCACCGTCACACTTGTCTATTGGCACGTGTTACTTGATAATCAAAGTTTGATTGATCACATTTATGATTGATCACAGGTTATGTATTTTAGTCATGAATTAGAATGCTGTTATTTTGGTTTCATCGATGTTGCTGAAACTCATATATGATATTCACCAAGTCAATTGAACACGATTCACAAACTTTTACGCAAAACTATAGGATAATATTTTTTTTGAGCGCGTTTAAGTAGCGAGAACAAGGTCCATTGTAGCTCCGAAATCACTAAAAATATTTGCGGAAGGGGAAATCGAATTAGGTTGTAATATTGCAAAATAATAGCTTCAACTTTCTGCAAGTCTGATAGTCCATCACGCGAATATTAAAAAAGTTATGGCCGAAGTTTAATTTCAGACGAATGCGTCTGGAATTTCGACGGAGCCACCTTAAATGAGTGATACAAAAATGATGGTATAACCAAGAGATACAGCACGTACTAGTTAATGTTCAAAATTTATTTCGTCTTTCAGCATTGTTCAGTGTTGATCTACTGGACGTTTTACGATATTGTTCTGAATAAGTCGGATACTCTTAAATTTACAATTTTTTTTGAATTTTAATTATAATAAATTAATTATAATTATTATTATTATCAATTAATTCTAACATACATGAATTGTATGAATTGAAATGAGATTAATTTGAAATGGGAAATGAGATGTATTTGAAATGGGAAATTAGATTCATTTGAAATGGGAAGTGATATTTATTTGTAATGGGAAATGAAATTCATTTGAAATGGGAAATGAGATTCATTTGAAATGGAAAATGAAATTCATTGGAAATGGGAAATGAGATTCATTTGAAAAGGGATGTGAGTCATTTGAAATGGGAAATGAGATTCATTTGAAATGGATGGGAAATGAGATTCATTCGAAATGGAATGTGACAATCATTTGAAATGGGAATTGAGATTCATTTGAAATGGGAAATGAGATTCATTTGAAATGGGAAATGAAATTCATTGGAAATGGGAAATGAGATTCATTTGAAATGGGATGTGACAGTCATTTGAAATGGGAAATGAGATTCATTTGAAATGGATGGGAAATTTATTTCGTCTTTCAGCATTGTTCAGTGTTGATCTACTGGACGTTTTACGATATTGTTCTGAATAAGTCGGATACTCTTAAATTTACAATTTTTTTTGAATTTTAATTATAATAAATTAATTATAATTATTATTATTATCAATTAATTCTAACATACATGAATTGTATGAATTGAAATGAGATTAATTTGAAATGGGAAATGAGATGTATTTGAAATGGGAAATTAGATTCATTTGAAATGGGAAGTGATATTTATTTGTAATGGGAAATGAGATTCATTTGAAATAGGAAATGAGATTCATTTGAAATGGGGAATGAAATTCATTTGAAATGGGAAATGAGATTCATTTGAAATGGAAAATGAAATTCATTGGAAATGGGAAATGAGATTCATTTGAAATGGGATGTGACAGTCATTTGAAATGGGAAATGAGATTCATTTGAAATGGATGGGACACGAGATTCATTCGAAATGGGATGTGACAATCATTTGAAATGGGGATTGAGATTCATTTGAAATGGGAATTGAGAATCATTTGAAATGGGAAATAAAATTCATTGGAAATGGGAAATGAGATTCATTCAAATGGGATGTGACAATCATTTGAAATTGGGATTGAGATTAATTTGAAATGGGAAATGAGATTCATTTGAAATGGGAAGTGATATTTATTTGTAATGGGAAATGAGATTCATTTGAAATAGGAAATGAGATTCATTTGAAATGGGGAATGAAATTCATTGGAAATGGGAAATGAGATTCATTTGAAATGGGAAATGAAATTCATTGGAAATGGGAAATGAGATTCATTTGAAATGGGATGTGACAGTCATTTGAAATGGGAAATGAGATTCATTTGAAATGGATGGGAAATGAGATTCATTCGAAATGGGATGTGACACCTTCATTTGAAATGGGAATTGAGATTCGTTTGAAATTGGAAATGAGATTCATTTGAAATGGGAAATGAAATTCATTGGAAAATGGGAAATGAGATTCATTTTAAATGGGATGTGACAGTCATTTGAAATGGGAAATGAGATTCATTTGAAATGGATGGGAAATGAGATTCATTCGAAATGGGATGTGACAATCATTTGAAATGGGAATTGAGATTCATTTGAAATGGGAAATGAGATTCAATTGAAATGGGAAATGAAATTCATTGTAAATGGGATGTGACAGTCATTTGAAATGGGAAATGAGATTCATTTGAAATGGGAAATGAAATTTATTGGAAATGGGAAATGAGATTCATTTGAAATGGGATGTGACAGTCATTTGAAATGGGAAATGAGATTCATTCGAAATGGGATGTGACAATCATTTGAAATGGGAATTGAGATTCATTTGAAATTGAACAGGGTATGAATTTACAAGATGCCGCTGTCTTTGGTAGGGTCGGGGTTTACGGACCCCAGCGGAACACCGCCTTTCAAAACCCAGACCAAGTACCCCCCCCCCCCCCCCCCCCCCCCCCCCCCCCGACTGTTGTATAGATGTGTTATAGCAAGCGAGTTTGTTGCTGTTGTCGCCAAACACAACACATGACTTGCGTTTCTTGTCATATACACTACTGAACGGCGTAAATGCACAGACAAAACACTCGATCGCGATTCCATGCGTAACAACACAGGGAACCCAATATATTATCCCTCGCGCTATGGTTCCCACAGGAAACCCATCATCAAAAGTCCTAAGTTATCAAAAATAATATTAACTTTGTGCATGAAATCAGAGTTAGTAGAGGGAACTGGTTAGGAAACCCGGCAAACTTCAAAGAGACATGTCTTTGTTATGGTTTTTGCTTGATCA